>PVJI01002412.1:0-145784 GCA_004026765.1 Micronycteris hirsuta
TCCTTTGCCAGATTTGGGAAGTTCTCGTTCATTATCTGTTCAAAAATACGTTCAATTTCTTGGTGTTCCTCTTGTCCTTCTGGCAGCCCTATGATCTGGATGTTGGGTCGTTTACAAATGTCTCTGAGGTTCCTGAGTCCCTCCTCATTTTTTTGAATTCTTGTTTCTTCCTTCTGGTCCACCCCATTGGTTTGAGTCCTAGCTTCCTTTTTTCCCCTATTGGTTCCCTGTAAAACTTCCTCCATTATCTTTATCGTATTCTTCATTTGTTCAATTATTTGTGTCCACCTTTCTTCCAGTTTTGTGAGCATCCTGATTACCAGTGTTTTAAACTGGGCATCTGTTAATTTGGCTATCTCTTCGTCCGTTAGTTGTCATTTGTTCTGATCTTTCATTTTGGCCATTTTCATTCTTTTTTATCTCGGCGCACCTGTCGGAGTCCTAGGTGTTTGTCGGTGCCTGGCAACCTGGGTTGCTTTTTTTGTGACATTTCCTCTGGGGGCAGGGCCTGGGAGGGAGCAATGGCGTCTGCCGTTCACTGCCACTCCCTATCACCCTCTGCTCCCCAGTTCCCCACTGCCTTTTCCGTCAGTCTCGGCCCTGCTGGTTCCCACTGGCCTCTCCGGTTGTGCCGCCGGCCTGCTAGGTTCACCTGTTGCTCGGAGTCGTGCTTTGGTTACGCGCCCGCGGGGTGAGTTCCTCTGGGCAAACTGCCTCTCACTCCGCTCCTCCGCTTTGTTCTGCCCCACTTACCAGCCTGGATGTACGTCCTCCCCAACTTCCTGGGTGTTGGACTTCCTTCAGTTCAATTCTGTCCGTTCTGGTTGTTTATTTTTCACTATTGAGTTCGTTGTTTAAACTCTGGTTGTGAGCAGCGGCGCAGTGTGTCCACCTACGCCGCCATCTTGGCGGAAGTCTCATTTATTGTGTTTTTAATAACAGGCATTCTGACAGGTGTGAGGTGACATTTCATTGTGGTTTTCATTTGCATTTCCATGATCCTTAGTGATAATATAGAGCATCTTTTCATGTACTCGTTGGCTGTCTGTATGTTTTCTTCGGGAAAATGTCTATTTAGATCCTCTGCCCGTTTTTTAATTGGATTGTTTGGGGGTTTTTTTGTTACTAAGTTGTATGAGTTATTTACATACTTTG
The DNA here is from genome assembly GCA_004026765.1 of Micronycteris hirsuta. Taxonomy (NCBI): domain Eukaryota; kingdom Metazoa; phylum Chordata; class Mammalia; order Chiroptera; family Phyllostomidae; genus Micronycteris; species Micronycteris hirsuta. The sequence continues at coordinate 1,156 of PVJI01002412.1, forward strand.
ACTATTAACCCCTTATCAGATATATGATTTGTTATTTCCCCCCATTCAGTAGGTTGTTTTTTTGTTTTGTTGCTGTGCAAAAGCTTTTTAGTTTGATAGAGGCCTGTTTGTTTATGTGTGCTGTTGCCCTGGCCTTTGAGGTCAGATCCATAAAACCATTGCTACGATCAATGGCAGCAAAGCAGGCAAAAGCAAATAGCAACTATTGATGAGCCATCAGAGTAGCTTAATAATTATAGCATTTGTATAGCAAAATAGGTAAGAGCAATACATTTCTCAATTTTATAAATGAGAAGAGTTGCAACGCTGTGTAAGTAGCCAGACCTTTATTTAAATACAACTCTTCCGATTCCAAATTCTAGGCCCCTTTTTCTTCCTTCAAATATTATAGGATTACATTATGGAGAGGGGGTAGATAACCTAGGGGGTGGGGTTGTGCATTTTTTCAAAGTATATTCATTCTATTGATTGTGCTGTTACAGTTGTCCCAATTTTTTCTCTTTGAGTTTGTGATAGTTGTGAGTTTGTTGTCATTTTAATGTTCATAGTTTTGATCTTTTTCTTTTTGTTAAATAAGTCCCTTTAACATTTCATGTAATAGTGGCTTGGTGATGAGGAATTCTTTTACTTTTACTTTGTCTGGGAAGTACTTTATCTGTCCTTCCACTCTAAATGATAGCTTTGCTGGATAGAGTAATCTTAATCTTGGTTGTAGGTCCTTGCTTTTCATAACTGTGGATACTTCTTGACAGCCCCTTCTTGCCTGCAAAGTCTATTTTGAGAAATCAACTGACAGTCTTATGGGAATTCCTTTGTAGGTAATTCTTTGTTTGTCTCTTGCTGCTTGTAAGATTCTCTCTTTATCTTTAACCCTTGGCATTTTAATTATGATATGTCTTGGAGTGGGCCTTTTTGGGTCCAACTTGATTGGGACTCTGTGCTTCCTGAACTTGCATGTCTATTTCCTTCGCCAAATTAGGGAGGTTTTCTTTCATCATTTTTTCAAATAGAGTTCCAATTTCTTGTTCTTTCTCTTCTCCTTCTGGCACCCCTGTGATGCAAATGAAGTCGTCCCAGAGGCTGTTTATTCTACCCTTGTTTTTTTTGTATTTTTTCTTCTTGTTGTCCTGAGTGATTGTTTTTTGCTTCCTTATGTTCCAAGTTATTGATTGACTCTCAGCTTCATCCACTCTACTGTTGTTTCTCTGTAAATTGTTCTTTATTTAAATTAGTGAATCATTTGTTTCTGACTAGATCTTTTTTATGCTGCAGAGGTCCTCACTAAGTTCCTTGAGCATCCTTATAATCAGTGTTTTGAACTCTGTGTCTGATAGATTGTTTGTCTCCATTTAGTTTAGTTCTTTTTCTGGAGTTTTTACCTGTTTTTTTCATTTGGGCCATGTTCCTTTGTCTCCTCATTTTGTCAGCCTCCCTGTGTTTGTTTCTATGTGTCAGGTACAGCCGCCTTGACTCCGTGTCTTGGTAGTGTGGAGTAGGTGTCCTGTAGGGTCCAATGGCACAGCCTCCCCTGTCACCCAAGCTGGATATTCAAGCTGAGCCCTTTGTGTGGGCTAAGTACACCCTTCTCTTATAGTTGAGCCTTGGTTTCTGTGGCAGATCAATGGGAGAGATTTACCCAGGTCAGTCAGCTGCAAGGACTGGCTGTGGCCACTTACAACCAACCTCCACCCTCTGTGGAGGATCAGCTGTGCAGGGGCAGGGTGGTGGTGCTCTGAAGTGGTCTGTAGCTGTCCACTGGGTGTGCTGGCCCTGGGGTTTCCTGGGTGGTGCAGGCCAAGGTCAGCCCCCACCTGTGTTTTGCCCTGGGACACCCTTCCTGAGCTGTAAAGCAACCTGAGATGCTGCTACTTGTGCTGGGCTGGGAGAGTCCCGGGTGCAGCCAAGCTGTGAAACTAAGCTGGCTGCTGCTAGTGCCTGGCCTGGAGTTCACTGAGGCCAGCTGTTGCTTGATAGGATTTAGGAAGTTGTGAAGCAGCTGTTCTTACAGAAAAGTCACTATTAACAACTTGGGTGGGCCCATAAGTTGGGTGGGGCGGAGTCTCTGGGGATCTCCAATGCGGGTCAGGCAGCTCAGGTTGAAGGAGACTCAAATAATGGCCCCAGCTTGATGGCTCCATGGCTCTGTGGGGCAGGGCCCAGAAAAAGGACAATGTCCTCTGCTCTCCCCAATGCCAAATACTTCAGCCTCTCCTAGTATGCCATTGGTGTCCTTCAAGCTGCTACCCTGGCGCTGGAGCTCAAGGGAGTCTAGGTGAGTCCATGTATGGGTTCTTTAAGAGCAACTGCTTGTGCCTCTAGCACTTTATTGCACCAGTTCAATCCCTGCTGGTTTTTGCAGCCAGAAGTTGTGAAGACTTACCTCCCTGGCACTAGAAGCCTGGGCTGGGGAGCCTGGTGTGGGGCTGGGCCTGCTCACTTCTGAGATATTCTTCCCGAATTTTTATCCACCACACGTGTGTTAGAGACCTGCCCTTTCCATGTCGTGCCCCTCCTCCTAGTCTTGATGGATGTGATTTCTTTAATTCCATAGTTGTCAGGCTTCCATTCAGCTCAATTTCTGACCATTCTGAGTGATGGTTGTCCTATATTTTGGTTGTAATTTTGATGTGGTTGTGTGAAGAGGCGGGCCACATCTGCCTACACCGCCATCTTGACCGGAAGCTCCTTTTTCTTAGGGTTGTGTTATCTTCACAGCCTGAGTATTCTGGTTGTTGGTACTACACTTTCCATATTTACATTCCCTTGTGTCGAAAATGAAAGTTCTCAGAAGAACAATGCTTTAGGTACTTAAAATAAACTATCCTCACTTATTTCAAGTAATTCTATTTCTCAGCAGTTAGATTTCAAGAGAAATAGCATGTTGTAGAACAGCTCTGCCAAAAGCCTAGTCAAATGCTTTAGTCTTTTCTAGAAAGTGCAGCCTGTGTTTTGGTTCTCTGCTATTAACAGATTACCGTTTGCGTGCCATCTGATATTTGGCATGTTTTATAAACAGGCTGAAAACGCTAGGCTGGATGCCAGCTATATTTGGGTTTTTTAATTATATCTTGCTGCAATATTCTTCCCACTCAGACAACTAATAAATAGTTTAACCAATTTAAAATGCATCTTTTTTGTTTGTTTCTGCAAAATTTAGAAATTCAAAACGCAGCTCAGAAGAAAAACTGTTTTCTGCTCTCGCCCCTACCATTGCGTTCAGTGTCCAGTAATGAACCAGGCTAGGAGGGATGTGGGACAACAGAATCATGAGGTTCAATGTCTTCTCTGGAGGATCTTCTGGTACCAGAGAGAGGGGCCATCTTTGGGTGCTCGGCAGACTCCAGAATGGTGTGATTCTGAGTGACCCATGTGGTCCACAGTGGTGCTAAGGTCTTGCAATAGATAAATTATAGTTTTTCTTACACAATAAAACATATAAAGCGATCATGTCATTTTGACATATTCATATTAGTTAATCTTCACTCTGCAGGAAGACGCGATGTAAGTAACCTTTTAAATAACAACAGTAAATTACTTCAGGAAAAATATAAATGAAATATAGCAAAACATCAGTCTGGTTTGAATTCATGAGTTACATTCTCCACGACCCCATGACTCCCTGTTGGTACATGAGCGCATTGTCGCAATCTCTGTGATGTCTCAGCACTGAGGCAGAGGCTGCATCTCCTTCATCTTCATGTCCTTGGTGTTTATCACAATTTATATCACAGATTATCCCCCTGTTTTCTTAGCATCAGTATTTTGAACTTCGGGAGGCTTGATGAGGGAATTGTAAACTCATTAAGTATACACAGATAGATTTAAACGTACCTGCTGTCGATGCTCCTTTAAGCCTTCAGCCTCCAAGCCTCTGAGGGGGGTGGTTGCTGCAATAGACCTGGCAGGAGGTCATACAGGAGGACCTGCTTTCACAGCCGAAGTCCTTTGCTTTTCCGAAACTGTGTTAATGGTATTTGTCATTTGGAATCCAACAGTTCTAAGTCGATCAAGTCCTAGCTGGGGGAACTTACGCATGAGGATCAATCTCTCTCAGACTGTCACCACTTATAAAATGAAGGCAATGACATCTCTCACAGTTTTAAGAATTGATATTATATATTTATAATGCATGATGAATATAGAAGGTGCTGGGAATGTGGAAGGTGCTCAGTTAATGGCTGTGGTGAAGGTAGCACTTTTTAGGACTTGCTCTTGTCTTCCATTTGGTGGTTAAATATTGGAAAGAAAATGGAAACTGTTGAGTATTTTTTCAAAAGATTTTATTTATTTTAATAGAGAAGGGAAGGAAGGGAGAAAGAGAGGGAGAAAAACACCACTGAGGAATTAATTGGAAAGTGAAAATATTCCACTTTCTCTTTGGGCGTTTATAGTGTGACTTCATTTTGTGTTAAGTATTGAAATTTCTGTTCATCAGACACATCTTTGATGAAAGCTAAGCCACCAAAAGGTAATCCAGATCAAATGCATGATTTTGAAGGTATTTGTTCCGCGCTGCCCCTAACATAACTGCCCTGAAGTGCAGTGGTGTGGAGCCTCCCAGTATTTTCCTGGCGTGTTGTGAAAATTGATAAGGCCCCATGAAACTCCTCTAGCTTTATTGAAATAATATTTAAGTGGAAGTCTCAGATCTTCGGTTTCCTAGCTGTTTGATCCTTGGCAAGTCACGCAGCTCATCTGCCAATGCATACTAGATACGATGAGTGGTAGGTACCCCGCAGCTTTGTTTCGGGGTCGAAGGAGACTGCCTGGGAGAGAGCTTTGTCACGGGGTAGCTGGTGCCCCAGGTTATAGTAGCACCAAACACCCCTGGAGGTGAAACAGGGACTTCAGTTTAATGGGAAACTGCAGACACACCTTTTCGCAAGGGAAACAGGACTGACTGCAGGTTGCTGGGTTCTTCAGAACCAGTTAAGCGGCGATGTTTAGTCTCAGCGCACCTGCTTTAACAGTTGTAGCCTCAGTCACTCACCGGGCTCCTCTCCTTCCCTGGATTGTATCTCTCTACTAACGTATTTCGCTTGTGATGGTTGGATTGAAGGGAACTTGTCACTGGGTCCCCTTTGGGATCTGCCTGTGCAGAGAAATTGGCTGCATGATAATTTTATTAGAGAACCTTTTGCTGCCTCCTTGTAAGGCCCACACTTTACAAAAGGTGCCTGTGACTTGAGAGCAGAATTAGGTCGGCCGTCGTTGCTGCGCGCCTCACCCAGACGTCCACCCAGATGTCCACCCTGGCTGCATCCGCAGTACGGCTGCTCTGTGTTCTTCAACTGCTGGTATATATGTTTCTCAAAAAGTTCAGAACTCAAATGGAAAAAAAGGGTATTTATCACTCCACTGGAAAGTAAGGGCTAACTTATCAAGCCTGATGCCTCATAGGCTGGCCTCTGAAAAACTGCATAGAAACCAGCTGCAGCTGAGAGTTTAAGACAAAGTAACTTACGGTACAAATCTAGGTGGCAGTGTCATTGGCCTGGTGCTCCCCCATCCAGGTGGGGTTTGGGGGCATACACACACCCACAAAGGGGGACCTGAAAAAACCTGGAATTTATTAAAAATTGTATATTTGTTCTTACATGCTTAAACTTCAGTCACCTTCAAAGTACTCTCAATTTGATGCAATACACCTATCAAGATGGTTTTTTCCACTGCTCAAAACAGTTTCTGAACAGGTAGATTTTAATGCCTTTTAGTGCTTCTGCTATTTCTTGTTTCAGCTCTTCCACATCAGGAAAAATGTTTCCCTTTGAGGACTTTTTTCATCTGGGGAAACAAAAAAATCACTCAGGGCGAGATGGGGTGATCCATTTTGTACTTTAATTCTCATTAACATCTTTGAGATAGGTTTTACAGATGATGAAAGAGGAGCTGAGAAAAATTTAAATAATTGCCCAAGGGGAAGAGCAAGGATGAAACCATGCCTGCTTGATTTCCACGCTACACTGCAGGCCGGCTCCTTAGAGCTCGCCTCTGGTCTAAGGTGGCAGACTGCTGTCGGACGCAGGGCTGGGTAGCATCAGGCCAGAGCTTAGGGCACAGGCCTCCTGATCCCCAGCGTAATCTCTCGTGGCCTTACACGTGGAAAAAAAGAGGAAAGCTGGGAACATCGGCGATGCTGGTGAAAAGAGAGAGTGAAAACTCCAATTTTTCTTTCCTTGGTTAGGTAGTTTGGGAAATTCTGGATTCCTCCAGAAATCATGGTTTTTAAAAGACATTTACCAAAACACTAAATGATGCTGTTGTATGACTTTGAAACAGATTTTTCTGGGCTCTGCCCTACTTCCATAAACTGCTATTCCCCTAACTTTGTAGCAGATGCCAAGACAGGCTCATAATTGCTGGTCCATCCTGAAGATGCTTGAGACCACGGTAGTCCCGCTCAGCCACTGCAGAGCCTTTTCGCAGAGAACTGGCCAAGAATAATAGCTGCACCATGAGGGGCTGTTTTAGGCTGAGAGCAGGCTGGCTGTATGAAAACCCAGCGGGTTTTGTGAATATTGTCATATAAACCAGAGGTGGAAAAGCAGCGTCAGCAGTGCCTTGATGTGAGCAAGAGTGAGACCAGGACCCACCGTGTCCGCCCTGGGCACCTGAGTGTGCTCGCCGCTCTGCCTGTGACGTGTGAGATCTTAGGCAAGCTGTCAGCCTGGGCGGGCCGGGGACTCTTGTTTTCAATTCTGCTGACACTGTCTCTGCTACGGGTGGCGGTGAGGACCGGGTGGCAAGGTCAGTGAGGAAGTTACCGTGTGAAAGCTTGTTAGGAAGCTGAGGTTCACCTGCCATCTCTGCTGGCGTTCCGTGGTTTGTCACCAGAACGTCAGGGCTGATGAGATCAAGACCAGGGCTCACAGCAGGAGTGCGGCCGCACCTGATGGAATCGAACTGCCGAATATCCCAACTGAGAAGCTCAATGATGAGTCCCAGCCTCGTGATGGTCACCTCTTCCTTTGTCCTCCGGTCATTTAAGAGGGAGCGTGCTGTGCTGGTTCCAGATCACTGTTGCCGGGAGTGTGAGGTGCATCGTGATGTACGGGCTGGTGAGGGGTATCCCCTGGACAAACACTTTGGAGATATAACTAGGATTTATTTTACCATGTATTTTTAAAAAGATTTATTTGAAAAAAAGTAAGAAAATGGAGTCAGTTAAAATATATATAAAGCAAACAAGGCTATCACAAGAATCAGGAAAGGGGCATATACATGACCACAGCGTAGGGTCCACACCTACAATATGAATCTGTAACTAGTCAAGGGAAACTCGGCCAGATGTATTTTGGAATTCAGAGTATCTCGTGCATTACTTTTCACCCCCAGAGGTAACAGCATTCTCAAATCAAACATTATTATTTCTTCAGTAAAACCGAATATTCACCATAAGTGGGATAATCTTTAAATAGACCCACATCAATTCGGGTCAAGTATTGCAGCCAAATGAGCTACAAAGACATTGTTTTGCAGAAGTGTTTGCATTTTGGAATTGTGGATAAGAGATTTTTAACCCACAGTAAAATAGGCCTAGAGAAAAAGAAGCAAACCCAAGAGACTTAGACCTTAGCCATACTTTGTAGTTTACAAAATACCTTTCATCTTATAGTATCTGTGAGTTAGCCACCCATGTATTAACAGAAGAGCAACACGAGGTTCAGAGAGGCTAAGTGACTTAGCCAAGATCACACAGCTCAGCCGGTGACCAGCTGGGCCAGGGCTAGAACCCAGGTCGTCTGTCTCCAGGTTCTTGGGTCTTTTCACACCATAACCCACACGTCATATAAGTCCTGAAGAGTCAGAGTTGCAGAGTCTGAATTCTGGAACACGTTCCCTAGAGCAGAGATGCTTCCCTCCAGAGAAGGGATTTAACCAGACTCTGTAAACTAATTTCCACAGGAAGGCCTCTGGAAGGGAAGGATGAGAACAGAGGACATGACCTTGACCCTTTAATGTTGAGCTATAGATATATTCAGGGTGGTTGGGTCCTTCTCCTCAGACTGTGCATGCAACCCAGCCCAAACACTTGTTGTGGCCCAGTGGTAATTCAGGGGAACTATTGCCTGTTGCTGCCAGAAAATCTAATAATAGTAAACATTCACTGCACACCTGCTATATGCCAGGCACCCCTCCCCCATAGCGTTTTGGGGTGTTATTACCACTTCCCTCTCCCAGGTGAAGAAATGGGGGTTCAGAAACCTGCCTGAGGTCCCACAACTGGTAAGTGATCATTCAGGGTTGGTTCAGGAGTGTTTCTACTGGGGGAGGCGCACTCTCACTAGGACCCCAGGCAGAACAACGGCAGAGCCCTGAGCCCAGGCTGCTGGCAGGCAGGCAGGCAGGACAGATTGGCTTGGGGAGTGGGGACACAAACACACCTTCCATGGTCGTCCTGAGGGCGGCTTCAGATGAACTCAGGGAGTGCTCTGTTTGCAAGATGCAGGTGCAAAGACCCCAACGACCTTGGGCATGATTCTGGAAGTCTCTAAGGAAAGAACCTTTCAAAGAGCCCTTTTACAACTGGGCCCCAGGTTTTGCATGCCTCGCGTCCCAGAAATCCAAGTGCAAGTTGATTCACCTGCCTGATTTTGATGGCACAGCCCCCAGCAGTAGGGAGATATGAGGGAGCTAGCTGTATTTGGAAACCACAGTGCATGCATATGGCTGGAATGTAAAGTGAAGGCAGAGTCTGGAGAAGGATTGGGGACAAAGGTTAAATCATGAAGGGCCTTGTTGTTCTCCCTAAAGAGAGAAGGTTTTGTTCTCTAGACAATGAAGAATCATCCAGTGGCTCTGAGTAGGGGAAGGACATGGTCACATTTCCATGTGTGATGGGTTATTTGACTTGGAAATCAGGGACTGCTTCCTGGAAGAGGTATCAGTTAATCTAGGACTGAAAAGATGGACAGGATGTCAACAGTAGAGATGGCTGTTTGTGCAGGGCAGAACCAGCTGCGACAGCGAGGTGTGTTCAGGGTTCCCAATGATATGAATCAAGCCATTTCCACATACAGAGCACTTACTCTGCTCTACACATACACATATATTCTTTTAATCAAGGCAGAAGCCCTGCAAGAAAGCTCAGAGCTCCTAAGGCATGGAGGTGGGATTCAGACCTATTCATGTCAGACCTCAAAGTGCATCCTCATTCCACCCCACAAATCGCTTCTCCCATGGACTTCAGTTTTGGTTCCGAATGCAGAGGGAGGTGGAAGAACAGGGAGGCTCAGATGGAAGTGAAAGTTGGAATCATTTTAAAGAGACTTGACAGCTAAGTGGCTGTTCCAAACATGACTCTGCAGACACTGGCACTGCTTTCAAAATGCACCTACCCCGTAATGGATTAATCAAAATGAGATTACTGTGTGCAGGAGAGGGGCATTCCCAAGGAACCAGTTTTAATTCCAGAGTTAGATCCCTGAGCTTCCCTGCTGCTCCTTTGGCTTTGTATGTCTCTCTCTTCATTTTTTGAGTCCATGTACTCTAAGTGAAAATAGAAGTCAGAAAGAGGAATCCTAGGAGCAGGCCACACTGCAGCCGAGACTTGGAGGACACAGAAAAATTCCAGACAGCTGGCCAAGATTGGGCGAATGTGGGCTGGATCCTGGGCCTGGCCTATGGGGGGAGGGGTTGGGCATCAGGAAGTCAGGCTCTTCCCTGGTGAGAGGACATTCCACTAAACCTGACTCCCTGATAGTGTCGGGGCCTCCACACACCAGTAGCTCCAAAAATTAATCTGGGGGTGGGGTGGGGCTAGAACTTAACATCCCAAGGGGTAGAAATATTATTAGGAGTCAAACCTGCCTCCCCAAACCCTCTGGGGTCTTTTGAGTTGAAGTGAGCCTGGGTGATCAGGGGACATGTGCACCCGAAGGACCTGGGGTCATCTGCGGGTGGTTTCCCTTGGCCCAGCCTCCAAACCAGGTGTTCCCAGGATAAAAACAACCACAGGGACTTAAATAAAATGATGCCAAAATCCAAAGAGTATCATTTTTCTGAAAAAGGACAGTGATTCTGCGTATGTGTCATGCCGAAGTCCGTGAGCGGCCAGAACCCTCAATGATCAGTGCACCTTGGATCCTCTTTACGTAAAGATTTCTTGATTTGCGTCTTTGGGAACATGGTGCGAGTTGGCCTGAGTCTTTCCACCATTGAGCTCCTGGGTGCAGCTGCTCCTGGCCCGACTCCCAGACCCTGCCTTTCTCTCCTTCCAAAGGCTCTGGAGTCACGTCCTTTTGATGTTACTTTCCCCACTCCCACCTCATCGATCATGAGAGATTTCTCTTCTGTTGCCTGTAAGGACTAGCAGTTGGGCTTCTCTTGTTTGAAGGTTTTTTATCCTCAATTAATCACATGGGGTCACGGACAGCAGAGAGACCAAAAGAACAGGCACAGGGAGGTTACAAAGTCGTGGGAATCTTGGAGTTCGTGCCGCTGCAGGTGCTGACTGTGTGGCTCTGTGGAAAGGGTAGATGGATCTGGTTCCAAGTCCTGGTGTAGCCTCTTACCTACCAGCTGTTGACCGTGAGCCCATCCACCACTTACCCCTGCAGAGCCTCAGCGTTCCCTCTGGAAATGGAGACGATAACGCCTGCCTCCTGGTGCCCTGGAGATGGAAGAGAGAGACGTTTGCAGCGCCAGGCCTAATGGCCAGTATGTAACAGGTGCTCCACAGAAACTGTTTCTGCTGAGATAGTCATTGGAAAGACCCTTGGATGCCAGCTTTCCATCCTCATTCTTAAAAGTGAGGGTCGTCCCTGTCTCTGTGAGGACCACTTTTCAAGCTTCTAGGCTGTGGATGGAATATGCAGAAACGTGGGCATCAGCCAGTCTCTTCAGCTGCCCCGCTGTCTATGACGAGTGACTAGTTCTGAGGACACGGGATGGGGCTGTGTGGGTAAAACGTCCCCTGAGAGGCGTGCCTTGTAAGAGCAGGAAAGAGACTAAAAGGGGGCAGCGAGCTTGAGGTTTCCCTAGGAACTCAGGTGAAAAGTTTCTGTTTGGGAGTTAGGTCAGGAAGACCCACCTATGGAGGTTGGGGGTAAACCAAGCACTTACCTCTTGATGAGAAAGCAAGGAGCCTGGGATGATAGGAAACTAATGAAGGAACCTGATCCTAAGGGGCCCTCAGGAGTCCTTGGAATGCACTGGGTCTGCCCCGCAAGCCCGGAGGTAGGTGCTTCTCTCCGAGCCCCCGCCTGATCAGAACCCTCTGCCGCACGTTCTCGCGGTGGCGCATCCCCACAAACTCGAAGGAACCAGACGATCGCTGCTCCTAAATCAGTAAGTGGATGTGGGCGTACTTCGTGATTCCTAACGAAGACGGCGAGCCAAGGAGAACGAGGCTATTACTAAGTGTGAGAACGACAGGGTTATGACGAGGCGGTGCTCAGACACGTGGACGGAGGGAGGAACATCAGAACCTCGCGGAGCACCGCGCCCCTTCCCTTCCCTTCCCGGAGATGGCTGTGCAAACCGGCTCTTCTCTCTCCTCGGTAATTCCCTGTGTCCAGAGCGGACACCGTGCGATCCAAGACGCTACTGTATCTATCTAATATTCACCAGGGCCTCTTTTTCTCTTTGGCACCTTTTACTGTTTGTCTGTTTGGAGGAAAATATTCTACTTAGAGATGTCAGCAAATCAATATTTATAAAGGGCATTTTAGCCACTCGGCGTGAGGCTGGGAGGGAGATGGATTGCAGGAGGCGCGGTTTCTGCCAGGGCCGCATGTACAGCCGTGCAGGTTGCTCACCGCGCACCCCGAGTGTGCGCTTCGCAGGGTGGTCAGTGCAATTCCCCTCTCCCCCAGGCCGTTCAGTGCAATGCACGGTGTGTGTGTGTGTGGAGGGGGGCGGCACATCCAGGGAGCTTCTGCTATAGTTCGGAATTAAAGGTTACAGCTGCACCGTGGAGCTCCCCCAGTGCCTCCATGGGACACGTTTCAGCGTGGGAACTGAGACTGGAAACTGGGAGTGCCTTTTGGGGAGGGATTTGGTGCTTATCCGTGAAAGGAGCACCCCAGTGAAGCGGCTAGAAATGAACGTGAGCAAGAATGCTGGCCGCAGGAAGCAGCTGCAGTGTGAGCGGGAAGTAACTGGCGGCTTCAGCCTCACCGTTGGGAGCCACGCTGTCTCTTCAGGAAGAGTGACAGACCAGAAGAAAAGGATGCTCTCGGGTGCTGTGGCTTCCCTCCTGGCCCCTGTCGAGTGACACCATAAAAGTAACTGGCTGGAAGTAGAATTCCCCAAAGCCACAACAGGACTGAGTCAGCAAGGTTTACCTCTACTCGTGAGTTGGAGTTATAAGGCATTCCTGGGTCTTGGGAAATAAACTAGTAGCTTGGGCTGCCTTAACAAGGCTCCTCAAACAACAGAAACGATTTCACACAGTTCTGGAGGCTGGAAGCCTGAGATCGAGGTGCCCGTAGGGTTGGTATCTTCTGAGGTTTCTGTCCTTGGCAGGTAGACGCCGTCTCCTCCTGTGTCGTCCTGTGGTCCCTTCTCTGTGCGCGCACATCCCAGTGCCTCCTGTGCACGGGGTTTCTCTTTTTATATGGACACCGATCAGCTTGGATCAGAGCCCACTCTAATGGCCTCATCTTTTTTAAAGCAAATCTTTTAAAATAGATTTTATTTATTTATTTTTAGAGAGGGGAAGGGAGGGAGAAAGAGAGGAAAGAAACATCAATGTGGGGTTGCCTCTCAAGCAGCCCCCACTGAGGACCTGGCCCATAACCCAAGGATGTGCCCTGACTGGGAATCGAACTGGTGACTCTTTGATTGGCAGTCTGGTGCTCAATCCACTGAACCACGCCAGCCAGGGCCCTTATGGCCCCATTTTAACTTAGTTACCTCTTTAACAGCTCTATCTCCAAATACAGTTATATTTGGAGGTACTGGAGGTTAGGGTTTCAACATGGGCCTTTGGGTGGGGGCACAGCTCAGCCCATAACATACCCCATCTGAAGCTCCGGGGGGGAAGGGAGGTTGTGCTCTGAGGGGTGAATGACTGTCAGCAGGTGAGCTGCAACTCATCAGACAGAAATCTAATCAGAGATGCATCAGAGGCTCTCCAAGGAACACAACTCCCCACCCTCTAGTATGGGCCTTGGATCCATGTCGAAACTGTCTGCAGCAATGAGGTAGGACAGGAGTGGGAGGAGTATCATAGCAGGGCAGAGGGGTGCCTCCACCTTGAGGCCATGAAACCAGAGATGAACAAGTGGAAAAGGGCAGGGGAACAGCCTGCTGGCCCCAGAGGACTGTCCTTCCACGACAGGGCCAGTCGCAGAGGGCCCGCACATGGCGTGATCTGAATACGAGGGTGCACCATCTCTGGCAGGGTGGGGCGTTAAATTGAGGTGGCATATATTTAACCAGCGATATATGTTTAAATTGGGTTTGCTGCATCAATCCCCCTTCTCTATGGTCCTCATCTGGAAAAGCAATGTTAGTAATGCATAATTATTATATTGATACATTGAGTGCTAGAACTATAGTAAGAGGTTATACACACATATTATCTTCTTGAATCTGTACAACTATTTGAAGTAGATTTTCATTGAGAGCCAGGACCCAAAGTCAAACTGAAAGTAGGTGTTGGCTCTAGAATTTGCAGTCTAGCCTGTACTCCCAATAGACCCCACATACAACCACTGGGCTACGGTCTAGTGCAGAAAGTTCTGGAAAGCAGGGCCTGGTGGCTGGACCTCATCCTGTCTCTGGCTATTCTCCTCCAGGTCGGAGAAGGGCCGTTGGTGGAGATGGATCCCAAGGAAGTCTATGACGCTGCCTAGGCTCAGTAAGCAGGGTTTGCACTTGGAATAGTTTGAGTGCGTCTCTGCCTGCAGACAGCGTCAGGGGGGTAGTGGTGGTGGGAGGGAGGGTTAATAGGCACCTCTTCCCTGATTCTACATTCAATTTTTTTCCCTGGTCAGAGAAATTGGGTTACTTGAGAGGTTGAGAAAACATACATTGGCAATAAAGTTCAAAGAGACAGATTGCACTTAAATGATCAGTGTTTTCAATGCTAAGCAGTTCCTTAAATCTTGCCTGTTTGACAGTGATGGATGACCGAGGAAATGAGAATTGCAGCCCCATTCCCCCACCACGGCTTTTCTTGGATCTAAATGAACCCAAGAATGATCACTAATTAACCTTTCTCTGGAGTCTCTGCCAAGAGACCAGCTTTTGATGGGTTTCTAAAACCAGAAAAAGCTTAATATGGAGATGCTGATGGCAGCTGTCCATAAGAAAGAAGGTCAGTCTCCGGCCATACCACCCTGAACGTGCCTGATCTCATCTGATCTCAGAAGTTAAGCAGGGTCGGACCTGGTTAGTACTTAGCACTTGGGTGAGAGAAAGAAGATCAGTCCTCATGACCTTGTACCCAGTTCCCAGAAGCTCAGGAACAGCATGAAGGGCAGTTTCTGGGCTCCGTAGTGCCCTGTTTATCCCAGCACACAGCAGGCACACAACAGACGTGGGGCATGAATGGCTCAACCAATGAACTACATGTGAGACACTGAGTAAGTCAACATATTAACTGCCTCAATTTTCTCATAGTAAACTTACGTAAGACCTCTGGACCTCTCAGGAATGTAGTGAAGATCAGATGAGAAAATAGGAAAAAATAATAATCACCTAGCATGTCACAGTGATGGGCACTGTGCTAAGTGTTTACATATTTCATGTTTTTTCTTTCTAAAAATAGTTTTCTAGACCTACGGCAACACTCTAAAGCATGCCTAATTATCTGTAGTTCCTCTTGCTCCAGTCTCGTTCAAACCCTTTTCAGTTAGGCTTTCTTCCCCTCCCCTTCCCCAGAAAGGTTCAAGGTCACCAGGGACTCCACATCACCATGCCAGTCTGTGTTCACCTTTCAGACGTTCCCATGCAGCATTTGCTCCAGTTGGTCACTCCCTGGAGCCAGTTGCCTCCACCACAACCCCATCCCATCCCCTCCCTCCCCCACCTACCACCAGCCCACTCTCAGTTTCCCAGTTTCCCCATTCTTAGTGAGGAAGACCTTTCAGCAGGCAGTGCAGTCCCTTCCCTGGATCTATGGGTGGGGGGCTTAACCCCCATCCCACTTCACTTAACACACAACTTCATTCTAAGTAGCAGCACCCCTCCACCCAACCATGCACCACCGTTCTGGGAAAACGGAAAGGCGTGCCTTTCCAAGCCTACCCCAGCCCAGCCCCTGTTTGACAGGTGAGAAGCCAGGGCCCCAAGGCCACTAGCTAATGGTCGGGCCAGGCCTAAGCCCCCAGCCTCTGGCCTGCTGGCCCGTCGCTCCAGAAAGCAACTCCTGTAAGAAAAAATACAAATACTCTAACCATCTAGAAACCGAAGCATCAAAACTTGGCTTTCAAACTGACACTCCCACTTTCAACTCATTTGCAATTTAAAATAAGGGTTGGAATGTGCCTGGAGCTTCACATTTTTTATAGCTAATAAAAAGCGTAGCTTTCACGAGAGGTCCCTTTGCCATCGCTCTTGAGCTGTGTCTGTCAGGAGCCCTGCTGCTCTTTCTGAATAGGAGAAGGTGACTCCAGAGGATAGTGTCCAAGGGCAACAGAGGTGTTAAATAATCCAGGTCAAGCTCATGGTGGGGTGCGTTCTTTTAATCTTTCTCTAGTTATTCTTAGACCTGCTTTCCAATATATTCTACCATTTTTTTTTAGCCTTTACTACGTGCCTAGCATGAACTGGTTATTTTTATACCTCATGACATTCAACACACACAAAACCCTATGAAGTGCTAATAGCCACTGTTTATTGATCACCTACTATGTACCAAGAACTTGACATTCGTTCCTGCCAGTCCTCACAAATCCCCTCCTTTCCTTAAAGTCCTCTCAGGGCCGGAAACCCGAGTCAGAGTTCACTGACCACCACTGGTCCTCCCAGGAAACATGGCTACCATTCCAATTTTACACTCGAGTGAACTGAGGCGTGAAGAGATTCGGTTCGTTCCAGTGGTGAGTTGACCCTGGGGCAGCCCAGCATGTTCACCTCCTACTGGGAGTGTGTAGCCATGTGAGTTGTGCTGTGGACTACAGGTCAGAAAACCCCAACTGGGTCTGAGCCAGGTGAAAAAGTTCTAGAGATTGTTTACACAACAATGTGAATATGCTGAATACTACTTAAAAATGGTTGAGATGGGCCCTGGCTGGTGTGGCTCCTTTGACCAAAGGGTTGCTGGTTTGATTCCCAGTCAGAACACATGCCTGGGTTGCCGGCCAGGTCCCCAGTAGGGGGCGCGTGAGAGGCAACCACACATTGATGTTTCTCTGCCTCTCTCTTCCTCCCTTCCCCCCTCTCTAAAAATAAATAAATAAAAACATTTTCATAATAGTTAAGTTGGAACATCTTGTGTTATGCATGTTTTACCGCAATTAAAGAAAACAGTCCCTCTGGCTGCTGCGTGGAGAACGGACCGTTGGGTGCCAACCGCGGAAGCAGGGAGGCTGGTTAGCAGGTATTGCAGTACCTCCAGACTAGAGACAGTGGCGGCTTGCGTGTGGTGGGTAGCGATGGAGATGAGAGAAGTGGACAGATTTAGGACATCTTTGGGAGATGGAGCCAAAGGAGTTGCGGATGGTTTTGGTGTGGGAATTGGGCCGTACGCCCAAGGTCACTGCTGATAAATGGCAGAGCTGGCACCTGCACAGGGGGCTGACTCCGGTGCCCACACTCTCACCTTCTTTCCAAACACCCACATCTTCCAACATCATCTAATGGACGAGAAGCGCACAGGGCAGCATTTCTTGCCATTTTGGTCCAGTTCATGCTCTTGGGTAGGCAGCCATCACATCCAATTATTGTCTTCTAAAATATGCCACAGGATTTCTCAAAGCCTTAAGCTTTAAAGTGCTGGTTTTGTTTCAGGTTACCACATGCCGAGCTGTCTTTCTGCCTGCAGCTCGGTCTCACGGCATCATGTGCAGTTGTGCGCTTGCGTGGCTTTGATTGCGACGGGGCGCTGCAGTGATTAGCTGCGGTTTTATGTTTAGCCTGTGGATTGGAATCACAGACCTTATCCATGCTTGCAGCTGAAACTCTTCTAATTCTGCAGAAACCCCTTCCAATGCCTGGTTGGGGCAGCCAGCTGGGGGTGATCTCTTAGGACCTTTTGTTTCCACCTCTGTTTCTTAATGCTGAGGTTGTAGAAAACCAGATAAATGCAGCAAAAGAGCTTTCTGAAGTCATCCGAGGCCCAGCCCATGTGAATGGCTGTAAATTGCCACCAAGCTTCGGTGGTTGCCAAGGGCTTCTGAAGAGGTCGATTTAGAGTGCTGTGGCTGCGTTTTCTGTGGTGTATCCTCCTTTTCCTGGACTTTCCCTCTCCTGGCACAAGGAAACGCCCTCAGGGGCCAAGTAACCAACGCTGGGAGGCTGGTGAAGCCTTGGTCCTCAGCTGCTCTGGAGGGTGCGATTGGGTCTGGACCAAACAGAAACCTCATTGTCTCCGAAGATTACGTCTGCTTGACAAATAATTGTGTCAGCACTGTGTGGGCGAGTGGGGGAACCTCAAGACCTGTTGAGTTATTCTCGAGGACTGCCCCTTCCCTACTTTTTACAGCGGGGGTTTGTGGGGTCAGTGCTCTCGCTGGGAAGCCGGTGTTCTCAAACCGAGGTCCCTGGGCCTGCGGCGCCAGCGTCACCCAGGAACTTGTTGGAGAAGCAGTCTTCGACCCTACCTCGGACTTCCTGGCTCAGAAGCCAGAAGCTCTGGGGGCACGAGGCCTGCAATCTGTTTAACAAGCCCTCCAGACAACTCTGAGAGTGCTCAGGATTTAAAAAAAAATTGGTTTTGATTTTTAAAAAATTTATCTTTCAGTTAGAGTTGACATGCAATATTGTATTAGTTTTGGGTGTGCAACATAGTGATTAGACATCTTTATACCTTATGAAGTGATCACCCCAATAAGTCTACTGCCCACCAGGCACCATACAGAGTTACGGTATGTTAGGTTAAAGGGATTAGGAAGTACAAAGTGGCAGTTATAAAAACAGTCACGGGATTGTAAAGTGCAGCACAGGGAACGTAGTCGGTAATGAGTGTGCAGGTTTGACAGCCCCAGGAAAGCCCGGTCTCTGGAGTCCAGCGTGGACCAGCTGAGTGATCTTGGGCAGGTTATTTTTCTTCTACAAACCTCAGTCTAACATCTGGCACCTGCCAGGGATGCTGAATTGATCTTCTTTTAATAAAACCCACTTTTCAGTGGCTAACAGTTTGTTAGCAGGCAGGCAACTAGGGTTGAAATATGTGTTCAAAAAGAAGTGACTTCATTTCAGAGTTAGAGATGACTGGTGTAGTGTGCCCTTTCTTATCTATATAAAATCTGAATTACGGAGCTTTTACTGTGATTTAGAGTCTGCACTTCTCAGAAAAAAGGAAGCTGGGTCATGAGTATCTGTCCTTCCTGTCATCTACGCTCTGCTCGCGGTGACTTCTGCACAGACAGGGGTGGGAAGATGGAGAGACTCTCCCTTTCCTCGCAGCCCCCGAGGTTCAGAAAACCCACCCCCGAAACTGACAACAGTCCCTAGGAAGTCCAGGACTCGGGGCACATCTTCCAGGGACAGCCGCTCCTTTTCTGTCCCCAGAGACACTGCCCTCTGCCCCATGGGACCGTTTTTAAAGGCCAATTTGCAGCTAGGACAAGGTAAATAGCTTCTTTGTGCCCCACCCCAAATGCCAGGGTGAAGGTTATTGGAGGGAAGAGAAATTGTAGCTACTACCTCCCTGATCACCAAGCACAGCTCATCCTGTAGTCTGTTGACTCCGGATGGAATGCTGGATTTCAGAGGTCATCACTGTGGAGTGCTCGCTACATGCCAGACAGTATGCTAAGTGCCTTATACAGAGTGTCTTGTTTCATTCTCACAGGGACCCCCAAACAAGGTTTAATCCCCATTTACAGGTGAGGGAACGGGGCACAGAAGTGTTCATCGTCTAGCTTGTGCCTTTGGGCCCACAGCATACCAGACTTGTAATAGAGGCAGGATTCACGTTCCGGGGTCCAACTGCACCATCTGGGATGCGACGCCCCAGGCTACAGTGTGATGCTGGCCGCTGCCAAATTCTGATGGGCCAACATCCCGGTACTACCTGGGCTTCAGGAGCAACGGATGATGCAGTGGTCTCAACCTGGGCTGCACAGCGGAATGGCCTGGGAAGCTTTACACAAATCCTCGTGCCCGGGTCCCTCCCTAGAGAGCCTGGTGCAATGGCACTGAGGCATGCATTGGGCGCTGGGAGTCTTGAAAGCTCTTGCAATGATTCCAAGGTCAGCCCAAATGGAGAAACTCTGCCGTGGACTTGAGCGAGGCTTCGGAGGCCTTGAGGCACCTGCAGGTACCTGTCAATGGAGATTTGGCCTTGATTTTTAAGCCCTTCAGCATGCAATCATCTATAAACAAACAAATAAAACTAAACCTTGTCCAGTCCGCAAAGCTCTCCACCCACATGGAAGCTGGCATTTTGAGAAGCCGGGAGGGAGAACAAATCTTTGCCAGGTTCAGAAAAAATCCTCTGACTTCGAGGAGCACAAACTGACCAGGGCCTTACCCATGTCTCTCTTTTTGAGTACCAACAGTCTCTTCTTTCCAAATACAGAAAGAATACATTCTGAACGCGGCGAGTCCTGTTTCCTACAAAGCTTTTGTGTATCAAGGTTAAAAATTACCCTGCTTTACTACCTGGCTGGTATAGCTCAGTGGATTGAGCGCGGGATGGGAACCAAAGGGTCCTGGTTCGATTCCCAGTCAGGGCACATGCCTGGGTTGCGGGCCAGGTCCCCAGTGAGGGCCATGTGAGAGGCAACCATACATTGCTGTTTCTCTCCCTCTCTGTCTCCTTCCCTTCCCCTCTCTCTAAAAATTAAAAAAAAAAAAATTACCCTGCTTTAGTAATAAAGTAGAATGCTTTTATTTTTTTTTAAACAAATACCCTATAGCTTACAAATCCAAGTATTTGTCTCTCCTGATAAATTTCTTTGGAAAGGAGGGCCCTGGTTTAATGATGGTGTCGTTGTTGAAGACTCAGTGGGAATTCTTTCAGAATTGACTCAGAACTATATCACAGGCAAACCTCGGAGGAACTGCGGCTTTGGCTCCAGACCGCCACAGGCAAGCGAGTATTGCAACAAAGCCGTTACAGTCTTTTTGCTGCTGGAGGGTCTTGCTTTCAGTTTAAAAAAAAAAAACCGCAATGTCTGTGCAGCACAATAAAACAAGATATGCCTGTAATCGTAAAAAGATCCTGTGATTATTTAATCCTTGCCTTGATCTTTGATCAAAATGGGATTTATTACCATTTCTTTTATGTCTTTACTTCCCCAGTTTGGCTCTGGAGAATGTCTAGCAACTTCTGACACAGAGTTTTAGTCAGCGAGTGCTTTGCCAGCGATGAGGATGCGCCAGTGGATGCAGTCCAGCACTGAAGGCGTCACAGGATTTGTGATGCAGAGAATAATTGAACACTATCTTTTTATTGTATTAGTTTGTCCGTTAGGATGTTATTGTCTCTCTGCCTCAGCCCGTTTGTACAAAAACTGTCTCAAGTGCCCAGAAATATCTTCCCATAATCCCCGTGTTTGGCGTGTGGTGGAGTTCAATCAGTACTTGTTGGTTGATTAAATAGTGGTCCTAGGTTTTTGCCTCCATTTGGGTGATTCTTCTAAACAGAGAATTCTAGACAAAGATCCGTAGCACCAGTTGCTGGCAGCCACGTGAATGACGAGCCAGTGGCAAGGTGGAGGGATGGCTTGTTTTTGGAGCCCAGCAAGAGTCCAAATCAGGAAGTCGGTGTTGAGGTGCCCGCCGTCCTGTGTTTCCGTCTCACTGTCTGTGAACCGAGGGTGTGAACGTTACCTTTCTTGGTTGTCTTCGGAAGTAACGTCTGTAAAGCACACAGGACACAACAGATATTTTTAAGCGGTAACTGTTATGATTCGGTAAAAACATCGCCTGATTGACTCTTTCCTGCCTGTTGAGAACATCACAGGTACGAACCAAGTAAAACCTTGGACCCTGGCATTTTCAATTCACACCCATTCATTCAAAGAGCCAACAAGTGTTTGGTGCGTTCCTATTCTGTCCTGGGTCCCTTCCAGGTCCAAGAGCTGGGAGGGTTCAGAGGAGGACCGCCCCACTGCAGAGGTTCACACTTGAATCTGGGGTTGACAAAGGCAGGTGGAGGGGGGCTCCTACAGGCATGTACAGGGTGACCCCAAGAAGCTGAGTAGGAGAAAAATGAGACCCAGGGGCATCAGGGGGAGACTTATCCAGCAGGAGAGAGCTGCCCTGCACCTCGTCTCAGCTGAGACCGTGCATGTGTGTACAAGGCCTTTTGGCTGTTGCTAGGAGACACTGTTAGGTGGAAGGCCCTCTGATCTTCTGCAGGGCCCCCTGAAGTTGCCGCAGAAGCTTCCTAGGCCAGGGAGGCAGGCAGCCTGGCTCTGAGTCCCTGATCGGCCTTATCTACCTGCCTAAACTTGGAGAAGTCACTACACACCGTTCCTAACTCTTAAATGGACATCATAACCCCAGTCATCTCTCTCAGTCCCTCCCTGTGGATATAAACGATGCAGGGTGAGCAAGGACACTTGCAAATCAGAGCTTTCTCACGAGACAGCCTGGGTTTCATCCTGTGAACAAGCAGAATAGAAGCTCGGCTTTTTCACCCCTCAGCGGAACCACTTGCTCCTGGAACTGAGACTCACGTCTCGTAGCTTCCAAGGCCGGACGGACTTTCACACGTGACTTTGGGCATATTTGCTGCAGTGACAGTTCTGCAAATCTCCCTGTGCCCATCCCCACCTGGGGTGCCTGCCATTGGTGTTGACCTTTCAGAAGTCGCTCAGTGCTTTGAGGTGACATGCTGGGTGGGCAGCTTTCCTCTCTCCCTGGTAACTTGCCTGCTGAGTTCTTCTGGGATAAACACTTGTGAACTTCCCCGTCCCTTCCATCTTGCAAAGAAAGAAGTCTTAAGCTGGCTGTTGACTGTGATTTGGTTTGGCACTAAACTCGTGTGTGTGTGTGACTAATCGCAACAGTTACAAGTGGTTTCCTTTCCCCTTTTCTTTTTTTTTTTTAAGATTTTATTTATTTATTTTTAGAGAGGGGAAGGGAGGGAGAATAAGAGAGAGAGAAACATCAATGTGTGGTTGCCTCTCACGTGGCCCCCACTGGGGACCTGGCCTGCGACCCAGGCATGTGCCCTGACTGGGAATAGAACCTGTGACCCTTTGGTTCACAGCCCACGCTCAATCCACTGAGCTACACCAGCCAGGGCTTCCCTTTTCTTAAAATGACTAATTTAGACAGAGAAGGAAAAAAAATCCAAGTCTGTAAGAGTTGAAAGAACACTGGCTCAGCCTTCTTCCTGGAGGAGCAAGTGGAGAGGAAGGGCTGGCACCTCTCGTGGCACCTCTCGCGGGTTAGAGGAGAAGCTGGTGTACTGCCTCGCCCGAACCTGCGCCGGGTCTGCCGATGGAACCGGTCAGGGCGAGAGAGGGGCCCAGAACTGTCATCATGTTTGTGGCTTGGTAACAGTCCCACCTGGAGGGGGGACTGAGCTGAAACGATAAAACATGGCCTGTAAAATGGGGACACTAACCCGGAAGATTTCTGAGCTCCTTTTAGTTTGGCTTAGTTTAGTTCAATTGACTCTAAGAGGGGAACAAGAAGTAGAGATTTTGCCAACGTATTTCAGATCCACTTGGCCTCATATCTGCTATCCATAAGACAGATGCGAGCACATGGCAGAACTCCACGCCAGCACAGCCCCCGTATCAGCTGTTTCTTAATGATCGTCTGATAGGGTCCCCTGTATGGCTGGATGTTTTGGCAGCCCAAACCTCAATAACTATATAAGAACTCACTGAGGAACTATATGGCTAGCACTGCATAGACGGGACTCTACCCCTTTCATATTTGCAATAAAGTTGCAGGGGGAGGGGGAGATTCATATACATAAGAAAAGTAATATATGGAAAATTGCTCAAATGCCACAGAAAGAGGTAAAAATCAAGACTGGCCACATTTGGCTGGTAAGGATGGAGAAGCTGACTCAGGAGATGACCAGGGAGAACGGAAAGTGTCTCTAACAGTCATCCCCAGAGGCAGAGAGGTTCCTTCCTTGCACAGCTGCCTGTCAGGAAGTGCTCTCCGGTGGCCACGTCCGCCCCAGTGGGCACCTCCACCCCTGAGCCCCTTCCCCCAGAAAGGAGGAGTGTCCACTGCTTGGGGGCAGGAGCTCTGTGCCCCCTTGAAGAAGGTGAGCAGAGGGTCGGGAGGGGAAGCATCGAGGGGTCCCAGCCCTTTCCCAGGGCCCCAAAGTGCTGCCTCAGGTACAGGCTGGTCTGGCAGAGTCCCTCCATGCAAAGCCAGGTGAGAAAATAATTACGAAGAAAGTCAAGTTCATCAGGATTGGAGGTGGGGGGATTTCTCACCTGTTTTTTTAGGATTGCCTGCTAGTCCCCATTTCCTCTTTTCTTCTTCTCTCATTTGATTTTTGGTTCCTTCTTACTCCTGTTTGGGTGTCCTTTGCGCTCTGCTGAAGCTCCATGCCCAGCAACGCATCCAGATGGGGGTGAAAACCAGGTCTCTCAGGCTCCCCGCAAAAAGAATTCCTCATCTCGGGCTCAGCCATTCTGTAGCCGCAGCATCTGCATGAGGCAGATTTTCCAAGGCAGCTCAGATTCCAACTAGACCTTTTATTTGTCACATGTCTGATTAGTCCTTGAAATCACAGATGGCGACTGCTGACCTCACAGGTAGGTACTGATCAATGTGTTTCCCAGAAAATCTGTGCATTTAATACGGGCGCCTGGAGCAGGTGCCCTTGTGCACAAGAGGGCAGGGATGTGAGGCACGGCACGGGCTACAGGGGGTGGACCTTGGCTTCTGGTACCCCTCAAACCGCAGTGGCTCAGATAAACTCGAAAATGCTCTACAAGTTTGGACATTTCTTACATCAACACAGGGAAACTAAGACTTGGATCTTAGGTGCTTTTGAAGACATTTTCATTGTGAGGGCACCACGTGAGGCTCGTAGGAAAGGAAATGATGCATTTCAGCAGGAAATAGAAAGAAAACTTATTTAGCTCAGTTTTGCTTACAGAAGGCAGTGGCACGAGGTCGCCATCATGGACTCGTTTCCATGAACTGCACTTTTAATCTTCCATTTACCACCGGCGTTTGTGTTGAGCGAGGAATTGCACCATGGGCTCCAGGCAGAGGGGGAAGGGTGTGGACAATGATAAAGCACTAAGCGAGCTGGCCCCTGGTGTAAAAGTGATCTCACTTCCTCTCATCAGCCTGGTTACCATCCCCGTCACACCGGTGAAGCCACCAAGACTGAAAGCGGGGACAGAAATTTCCCTAAGCCACAGGACCAAGACAAAGCTGCCCATCCTTTCTCTTTATGAGCCTATTTGCCTGTTCATCTCTTGGACAGAAGAGCCTTTGTCACTGTGTCTCCAGGGTCCAGCAGGCTATCAGCTCGGTAGTAGGTGCCTAACACATGCCAGCTGAGTCAAAGGAATTTCCCCCAAGCACATCCAGGGGCACATCCTCTCTCCAGCACACTTTCGGTTCCTCACGCTTGCCTTTCTGTGAAAACCGAGTTGTGCAATCTGAGCAGGCAGGACGATGGAGCTCTGTTTGTTGACCGCAAGACACAGATGGAGGCTAATTTGGCGATTATTTATTTTGACTGTATCCCACATGTTTGCTTTTCTCTAGCCCTTTGATTAATTGGGTGGCTCCCAGCATCACATGGGTTCATTTCACACTTCCTTGGTGAGCCCCACAAAATTCCATGAAATCCGTTAAGGTGGGGGTGGGGGTTGGTGAGAGAAGCCAGAAGGGGAGGAGGGGAACCTGTGGGACACAGCTTGTTAGACAGAGCCACTCCAGCTGTGGGACTGCAGTGGGAGGGGCTTCCACCCACAGTCTCCTGTTTTGGGTGTCATTAGGTCCAGGTCTGGCTCTTACGTGGATTCTGTCTCCAAGGTGAGCCGTGTCCAGCAGAAATAGGGTTGGGATCTCTGTAGACAAAGCCAAGATAGAGGGGTGAGGTATGAAGTGACATAGGAATGGTGTCCCCCAAATACTGTGATGGTTTAGCAGGGGTGTCAAACTCATGTTCACTGGGGGCCACATCAGCATCGTAGTTGCCTTCAAAGGGCTGAACGTAATTTTAGGACTGTGCACATGTAACTACTCCTTAACAGTTAAGTGAGAGCTCAACTTGGCCACCGGGTAGAAACAAGGTGCCTGGCCGGATAAAACAAGGTGGGGGGCCAGGTTTGGCCCATGGGCCTTGTGTTTGCCCCCTGTGGTTTAGAGAAAGGAAAGACTCCTGCTTTGTATGTTTGGTGATGGAGAGCAGAGGGGACCAGGGAAGGCTTTCTGGAAGAGACAGTGTTTGACGTGGGTCTCGAAGGGGGATGGGATTAGCTATGCAGAGAAGGCAGGAAACATACTCCAGGAAGCAGGTGTTTTCTTAGCCGCAGCAGAGTTTGTGAAGTGCAGGACGTGCGTGTTAATCAGGTCCTGCATGCAGAAAGTGCAAAGGAGGGAGAAGCCGAGGTGTGATGCAGCGTCTGTGGGACAGATCCCAGGACGCCCACATGCCAGGCTGGGAGGCCTTCAGGTGCAGGGGAGAGAGGGTTTGGAGTTCAAGCTTCTGTGTTTGAAATTTGGTTTCCCAGATGGGTGGCCTGGGGCAGTGGCCCCATGGGGCCTCAAAGCACATCCAGCTTGCCCTTTCTTTCAGCCCCTAATGAAGCTGCAACGGGGGTTCAGATAATCCACAAGCACATGGTGAGTGGTCAATAGATGCTAACAATTATATTGTTTTTATTAGACAGATTCCATTAAAGGCTATATTGAAATGTGTAGGGAAAATAGATGAAATAAAACTTGGGAATATCTGGGATCTCCTGACCTCTGGCGAGCATCTTTTACTAGCGGGCTGGTCGTGTGAACACATCATTTATTTTGGTGAGTAAAGAGCATAACACCACTTATCCAGAGTCACAGTAACTAACGTGTGGAGACTGGTATTGAATTTGATTTTTTAAAATTATAAGCTTTAAGTAGGAAGAACAGCTCAACTCAGAACTCACTTAAAGAAGATTTACTGAGTACTACTGCCTATGTGCCAAATACTAAATTAAGCAGTGACAATACAAACATCAGCGGCTCACAGTTCCCGCTGAGTAGGGAGCTTGGACGTGAAAATACACACAGGGGTATAGTGGGGTAAGCGCCGATGGAAGGACACTTGACTTGGGCTGGTGGACACACAATGCAATACATACATGATGTGTTATAGAATTGTACACCTGGAACCTATGTAATGTTATTAACCAATGCCATACCAATAAACTCGACAAAAAAGTAGAAAAAAATAATAAAAATTAAAGTTAAAAATTAAAAAGAAAGTAAACACAAAACATGGTAACTTTGTTTAAAATGGAAAGCCTTGTACAAAATTCTGGAGGTAGCATACCTAGGTCTATATTTTTTAAAGTAATGAACATTCTTCTTATGGCTAAGTCAATAATTCAAAACTCATGGAATTATGGCGATGGGAGCAATAGCTTGTAGAGCTAGATAACTTGGAGCTTTGTTGTATTCTGAGCCGTTATAGTTCAGTTCTAGGAATTCTGGAGACACCTGCGATACCATGGGGTGGGTAGGTGGGCAGGTACTTGAATGCCCTACCTCTGTACCCTTAGGTGCAATGATGCACTTAGGAAGGGAAAGGGAGACACACAGTCATTGCCTTGTCTGCTTCCACTGAGCTTGGCACAGTAACACACAGCATCTCACATGTGCCGGCTCTTCTGTCACTCAGCAATAGCCCCGTGAAGTAAAAATTGCTGTCCCCATTTTATGACAAGCTCAGCAAAGCTGAACAACTTTCTCAAGGTCACAGAGCTGGTAAGTCACAGAGCCAGGGTTGGGGCACAGGTGTGTCAGACTCCGAAGCCCTTTCTGCATTCGCTTTCCAGATTCTCTAATACCACCCTTGTTAAATTGACCAGAAACAATTTTCCATCAGCCTAATGCAGATATATTGTATCCTCATGGAGACATGTTCCCGTGGCGATGAGTCACGGATCATGCGCTGTACACGAGGTGGGGAGATGGAGGTGGTGACCGCTTCCCCCTGCTGTGTGGGGTGGCGAGCACTTTCTCAGAGAGACTCCATCCTTCCCGTTTCTGACAGCCTGGCGCCCCCAGCAGAGAGAGCACTTCTCTAGTCCCGGCTGTTCCTGCGCAGCCTCCCTCCGCACAGCACTGAGACAGCCGAGGGGCTCAGCTCCTGGGCAGGGCTCAGCTCCCAGGCAGGGCGGCTCCTCGTCCCTGGGCCAGTGAGCGTGCTCCGTGCCGCGCAGAGGGACGTGGATCCAGCACAGAGCCGGCCAACCCCACTTGCTCAGTGCCGAACAGGCCAACGGCTCTGTCTCCTAAAATCCGCACAAGTGAGCATTGATTAAACTCGGATGCGCCGGAAAGAGCAAATCACGCTGCGCACTTACAGTGCATCCTATGGCCTACGCTGAGCTCTCTCATGCCGCAAGGAAAGTGGTCTCATCAGCCCCATTTTCCCTAAGAGGGAACTGAGACACAGACTATGTGGCTTACTGAGTGAAGTTCACAGAAGTGAAAAGTGGCAAAGCTGGGATTTGAGCTCAGGCGGTCCAGCTGCATTACCAACACCCCTAACCACTGAACTGCACTGTACTTTGTTGTATTGGGTGGTCCCATGTGGACTCTTCTAGCTCCACTTGCCTGCAACTTGGCTGTTCTGTGAAACACTCCTGTGAAATACCCCGTCAGGTTAGACTATAGCACAGATTTATCCATACAACCCGAAACTGACTGGATGCTTACAGGTAGGGAAATATTACCCATGAACCGGCACCTTCCCATCTGGAATGGGGGTGAGCTGAGGTGGGGTGGGGCAGGGCAAACGCTTCCCTCCCTGGCAGAGAAACCAAGAGGGTGCAACTCTGCAACTCCTGGAATTTCCAGTTGTCAAACTGGTTTATGGGGACACACTGATGACCAATTTGGCACTGGTGGCACACACTGTTTCCTTTGCATTTGGTTCTTTCCACCACATGCAAAGGAAAAATATTTTGACAGATGAAGCAGAAGAAACTCTATTTCTTAAAGACCCAAAGCCTGGTCACTTGGGCTCTGTGCTAACGGGCGTCTGGTGGACTTTATGGCTGTGCCCAGCACGGGTATGGGGAGGGTGAGAGGACAGGCATCAGCTAGACTCCTTTTCTCCGCGTGCGAGTTGGGATCCTTGAAATTAAATTCATATTCTGTCTTCGTGGGTCATAAACTGAATGCTATGCACTGGCACTTTCGCTGGAGGGTATAAATAGTCTGGCGGGGGGTGGGGGGGGGCTTTGCTAAATTAATGTCTCCCGACCCTTCTGGGCACACGGCGAACTGCAGCTTTCCACCCGCCTCTCTCACACACATACCTTTCAGATATTCGAAACCTTTCCTTGTCATATAATTAACGAGCAACTATATGCTGAGTGTTCAGAACTGTTCTCTGAAGCTTCACATGACTGAAAAACTTGTTGTCCATTCCAAAACACCGGACATTTGGTGAAGATAAACACATGGGAGCATCAGTAAATGCCACACCTGTGACCTTCTGCTCCTTATCAAGGACACCTCCTTATTTTAGCCTTCTTTTCATGGTTGTCTTTTTATTTTCAATAATGTCAACTCCACAGCACTTTTCTCTTTTGGCCTTTATAAGATTGCCAAACTCTGGTTTGCCCCTCTCTCCTATTTTCTTCTGTCTCTGATTGCACCCCGTCTGGCTCCCCCAAATAGGTTTCCGACGGTCAGTCCTTATCCTTTTATTTTCTAAATGAAGATTTCTCGTTTTGGTGGAGTAATGTGTTTCACTAACCTGACTGCTGAGAACAGTTATAAAATCTGAGCAAAATATTTAATATACACTTGAAAGTGTTGGGGCGCAGCTAGCACAGGCAGGAAGTGGGAGTGCTATGACCCTGGACAGAAGGACAGCAAATCAGACCAGCTCTCTGACCCCCTTACTACCCCCGAGGCTGCTTCTCATTCTCAGCGAGGAGACCAGAGCCTGAGTAGATCGCATCAGCTCACTGTGCTGAGCAGAGAGACTCATGAATTCCCTGAGCAAATGAATTCCCTGAAGTCATTGGATGACTGCTAAGTTACATGTGCATGAAGTGAGATGCCAGGATACCCAGAAGAATACAGCAGCCGAGAGGCAAAAGTGCTGAGCAGGGAAAACAGCCACTGAACATGCTGGAGACAGAGGATGGAGTTCAAGTCTGGCCAAAGCAGAGGGGCCTTGGTAAACACCCTGGGATTTCAGTTCAGACCCTCGGGGGCCCGAGTTGCAGAAATAAGGGCTACGTCCTCAAGTATTTCCCTCAGAGTTACTACTCTGCCCTAGGAGGAAGGGAAAGATTGAAATAGATCATCAGGAACACATCCTAAAACCAAACCTGTATGGGCTCAAGCTGGTTTACTGGCCCTTTACCTGCTTGAAGAAAAGAAAACGTTAACCCTACTTGGAGAAAGACAGTACTATCCAGAGCCTCTACCAATTCCGATCCACCATGTTAGGTACCGACTAAAAAAAATCACAAGGCTCCTGCAAATGACCAAACCCCAAGAGGGAAAACAGGTACTATCAATAGACACACGGGGTTCCAGGCATTAGAGTGATCAGACCGGGCTTTAAAATAGCTGTGTATTTTTATGATCCTGCTTTGGAAAACTCACACCAACAAATATTTCCCCAAGAATATGCATGTTTTAGCAGCAGTACCTGAAGTCCCTTTGCTTCTCATGTAGACTATGAGACAGGGGACTCTGTACTTGCAATTTACTTAGAAGCAAACTGCCATACATTTCGTATGGACTCTGATAAGCTCCTCACTCTATAATTGGGATGAACCATGAAAGTCCTTTAAAAAGTGGGATCAGACACACTCCAGGTCTAATCAGATAAACTACACCCAGAGACTTCATAGATTGACAAGAACTGGAGTCCACCAATTTAGAGAAGACTTGGAATATTGAAGGCATAAAATCTCTGCTGGCTCTTTCTTTCTGTTTTACAAGCTTCAGGAAGTGCACCGAATTTACAATCTGTAATGATGGCATTTATGTAGGTAGTTCCCAAGTCCTCTCTGTTCCCAGAAGCTCAGGTCCGCTGTTCCGGTTTCTTCATGCACGTGTGTACCTGTGAGTCCCCTGAACGCCGAGACTTGAAAAATCCACACCAAGTTGATCACTGTCTCTCCCATCTTGCCTGCCCTTCTTTTTGTTAAAGGCACCTCCATCCACCCTTGTTTTCAGCCTAAAACTAATCACATTGGGTTCCTTCTTCTTCCTCAAAATCCACCCTTCATTTGTCTCCAACATATTACTTCGGTTGCAACTTTAGGTGGTTCTTTGTGCCTCCCACTGGGACTAGCACATGCTTCTTTTTATTAAAAAGATAAGATAGACTCCAGACACCATATTTAAAGATGAAAACTCAGTGGGTGTTAGTATATTCACAGACTTTCTGCTCCCCTATCTACTTCTAGATCTGGGCTCTGAGGGGGTTTAGACACGAAAAAGTGTAAAGTTACTGGAGTGAAATGGACCCAAGGTGGGGGTGGGGGAGTTGGGGCCCCTTTATGATCAGATCTCCAATTGAGGAGGCCAGAGCACAAGTCTTTTTTTTTTTTTTTTGAAGTCTTATGGCACAGTGGGAGGCAGACAAGTCAGGTATTATTACATCCCCTTGAGAGAAGAAACAGAGGCTTGCTGAGAGGTGCCAAGCCTTGTCCAAGGTTGCATAACTTGGTTCCTGCAGCTCCCTCTGGACTCCAGCCCAAGCTCTTTCCACTGGGCTGCCCTTTTCTCCAGAGTAAAGAGAGGTTACATTGGACCCTATCTCAGGGAATGTGGCCATAAATTGGAAAAGGGTCTAGAAAGAAGTGCCTTGCTTTTAAAGTGTTCCTCAGGCATAGAATAAACACTGAACTTGAACTTGGCCATTTGTATTCTAGTTTGGTTACTTATCAGTTGCATGAACTTGAATGTTTCTGTGGCCCCGTTTTCTCACTTGTAAAATGGAAATGATAATAATTAGCTCATAGATTTGCTGCCAAGATTAAATCAGGAAATGCACACTTAATGCTATGAAAACTGTCAAGTATTGGACTAATAGAGGTTGATTAAGTTTTTCTTTGATTAGTAATGGACTGTGGATGAGGGTTCCAGGGCTGTTCCCATGCACAGGCAATTTCAAGCTGGTGAAATATTCATTCACTCGCTCATTTATCCTATCAACAAAGATTGGTCAAGTGCCTATTATGTGCTGTTCTAGAGGAGGGGGAACAATGGGAAGGAAGTCAGATAAAGTTCCTGCTCTCCAGGAGTCTGCATTCTCATGAAGAAAGTCAAACCTGAACTGGTAGGTAAATAATTGCAGACGGTGATAAGTACTCAGGGAACGAAGCATGGTGCAATGGTCTGAATGTTGGTGTGCTCCCCAAATTCACACATTGGGACCCTAACCCCCACCGTGCTGGGGGGTGGGGCCTTTTGAAGGTCATTAGGCAGAGCCCTAATAATCGAGACTGGTGCCCTTGTGAAAGAGACCCAAGGGGGCTCCCTGGCTTCTTCCATTGTGGGAGGACATGGTGGGACATCTGCAGCCAGAGCAGGGCCCTCACCTGATCATGCTGGCATCTCTGAAATGATGAGAAATGAGTTTCTGCTGTTTTTCAGGCACTCAGTCTGTTGTATTTTGTCACAGTGGACTTAGATGCAAGCTGATATAGTGACGGCAGGGGATGACTCACTTAGATAGAGTGGCCGGGGCAATGAAACTAAGATCCTGAGTTTTCCCTGTGTCTCCCCAGTTTCTCATGTGGACTTATTCCTGCAGAGCTCTGCAGGGTGAGCTGCTCACAGAGCCGGTGTCTCACTCGGAGTAGCTGGTACGATCATAAAGGTTGGGCTGCTCTTTTCTCTTCCTCCCTGGCTCTCTGGCCATTGAGAGCCCGTAATACTTTGTTTGGATGACCCTGTAGGATTTGAGGGTGAGGGTGGGGTAGTGGAGCTTGGGCAGAATGAGGTGATCCAGTCTAAGGCCCAGGTCGATTTCTCTCTCCATATGCACTCACGTCACCTCCCTATGCATGCCGGAGCATGCTGAATGTGACGAGCTGAGCCCTGGTCCCCAAGTCACCACTTTTTGCCTCTGAGCATCATGTGACTAGGCCTCTGGACTCAGGGCAGCCCTTCTGAGAATTCAGCAAAGTGCGCCATGCTCAGTGGGTGCACAGCAAATGTTTACTGAGTGAATGATGTCTGACTCAGTCATTTTGTACTTGGAGTCTATGAAATTGAAGGGCTCAATATGTTTTGATGATTCAGGGAGATGCTTTAGCGTTTTTCTCTTTTTGTCCAAGTGCTCTAAATCTGAAAAATATTTTCACAGCTGCTCTTTCCACAAAAGTTCTGTGAAGCTAGTTATTTCTTATTTTAAAAAAGAAAACATATGTAGTGCCCACTATATGCCAGTAGGTAGCACTTTACAAATGGTGACTACTATCTCATTTAATCTTTGTAACAAGGCTATGACGTTAGTACTATTATTATCTCTATTTTATAAAACCGTAAACTGAAGCACAGAAAAGTTAAGTAATTTGCTTAAGGTCACACAGCCAATAAACGGCAGAGCTAGGATTTAAACCCAGACAGGCTGACTCCAAAGTCCATACTTCATTGCTTCTTTCTTTTTTATTGTTGTTCAAGTACAGTTATCTCTATTTTCACCCCACCATGCCCACCCCCTACCCCCAAACCCACCCCCTTTGGGTTTGTCCATGTGTCCTTCATACATGTTCCTTGATGCCCCCCCATTATCCCTTATTATCCCTTTCCCCCTCTTCTCTGGTCACTATCAAATTGTTCTTTATTTCAATGTTTCTGGTTGTATTTTGCTTGCTTGTTTGTTTTGTTGATTAGGTTCTGCTTATAGGTGAGATCATATGGTATTTCTCTTTCACTGCCTGGCATGTTTCACTTAGCATCATGCTCTCCAGCTCCATCCATGCTGTCACAAAGGGCAGGAGCCCCTTCTTTCTTTCTACTGCGTAGGATTCCATTGTGTAAATGTACCACAGTTTTTTGATCCACTCATGTATTGATGGGCACTTAGGCTGCTTCCAGCACTTGGCTGTTGTGGGTTGTTTCTCTTCATTCCACTCCAGAGGAAATGGGTAGTGAAGGGAGAATAGAGGCTTATCATTGACTGAACCTCTACTAGGTTCCAGGTGCTTAGCTAGGTCACCTCACTTAAATGTTAAAATCAGATATTATCCCAATTTTGTAGGCTGAAAAAAAGTGACTAAAAGAGGTTAAGTAAGTTGCCTAACATTACACAGGTAGTAGAAGGGCTGGGATTCAAACTCAGATCTGTGTGGTTGCTGAGCCTGTGTATTTCCCCTTCCCCATGTCCAAGGGCAGAGTTAGAACTCTGACTCCCACTGGTAGCCTCTTGCTCGTTACACAAGACCAGGATGCAGTCTCCATAATTTTGCTACAGTGGAAGAGCTTTTTCTCATGGCCACTGCGATTCTTCCTTGCATCTCTGCTTAATGACATTGGTCAAGCCACTGCTCATGATGGAACAAGCCCCTGGTGACATAACAGAATAGCCTCTTAAAACTGATTTCCTTGATTGTAAGATTGGAGTCACTAATATCCATGTTTCCAGCCTTTGTGGGATGTTGCTAAGATCTAATGACGTTATGTTCATGAAAGGGTTTTGAAGGCTATAAAAGTATGTGGAGGAAACACGGAACAGCATGGTGACTGAAAAACAAACCCTGGGAACCAAGGACAAAAACCTGGCAGAGTCTGATGCTGCAGTCGTTTTTAGTGATTTCTCTGCAGGTACGTCCTTGACTTGACTTCTGGTTCAAAGTCATGAATTTTCAGGTCCATTTCTTTCTCATTGGCCCTTCTATTCTATAGATACTCCACAAGGCAAAATTCACCATCCATCCATCCATTTACTTATTCATTATATAGTAAGCATCCCAATTACTAGAGATAAGACACAGTGACCAAAATAACAGACTCCGCCTGTGTGGTCCTAATGCAGAGACAAGCTGCTGTATGTGTGTATGTATGCGCGTGTTTACACATACACATATCTGGTATGCTGCTGAGCACTTATATGCCACCATATTTAGTGTCGTATACACATTTTAGTATGATATCTGCACAGAAGCCTGATAATGAAGGGGTCATTTTCCCATTTCACAGATGAGGAAACTGAGCCTCAGAAAAGTTAAGCAACTTGGCTAACGTCCCATGATTAGAAAGTGTGGAGCCAGAATTCATCCTCAATAGTAACTCCAAAGCCCAAATATCATCCTGATTATTGTACTAAACTATATGAATATGATTGCTACAAACTTTCCCCCTTTTTTCTGCTGGGTTTCACAGCCTTTGCTGGTGCATATCACATAGCTATGGGCATGAGGCAGATTGAAAAAAACAGTTACTGGGAACTGGCTTCGGAATGTGTCTTGGGTGGTATGGACTGAGATGGACCTAAAATTGGCCTGTAATGGAACGAAGTCCATCCCATAGAAGTGGATGAGTGGTATTTGGAAAGTAGCATTAGAACGTCGTTAGCGTGTTGACGGTTTGAATCTAAGGCTTTAAGGCTGAGCTCACATGGAACCTTCTTTTTGCCTGACCTTACACAGTTGCAGGAGGTGGTAAGACTTGCCTCCTTTTCTGGCGCCAGCCTGAAGTTGCTCAAGGTCAGCAAGGCCAGCAGCTGGGAAGAAAAGACGGACGTGAAGTGGACAAAAGTTCAGACAGTTTGGAACCTACAAAGACAAGGGGGGACCCATGAGGGCAGATTGGAACCCATGAGCACAAGTTGGAACTTGTATCTTTCACTTGCTGCCTCTCATGGTGATGGCGTGGGTGAGCTCCAGGAGAAGCTGGTGCTCTTAGTCACAGAGCTGCACATGCTCCCCTCCCAGGACTCAGAGGCGCTGAGGGAGGAGATGTGGCCGGACCTGAGGGAGCTGCTGGCCAACTGCTACCCTCGCCAACAAACAAGGAGAGCCACCAGATCAGCAACAACACGAGAGGCACTAGCATGTCATGCTGACAATGGCCTTCGGAGCATAATGGCTGCTTCCAAATATTGCAGATTTCGCTGTGGCCAGTGTCAACTCGGAACCATTCAGGGAAGGGAATTCTGGGAAACAGTTTCAGACTCGACAAGTTGGCACAAGACCTCCACACATCCTGATCTCTTATGAAATTTATAGTATATCCACACAATTTAGCATTAAATTGAGTCCTGATTCTATGAAATCATGACTTCTGACTTGATGGTAGCTCCTTTGTACAGAACTTCACCTGCGGTTTTGTTTCCCATTAGTGCCCGGTTCGGTGCCAGGCACACGGAGAACTTCACTGAACAGCTGACTGAGCCCCACCCACCTGCCTCCTCTACTTGGCCACCTCCGATTTCCATAATGGGTCCTCCCTTAGAAATCGCTCTGTCTATAATGTCCTCAACAACTGGTTATCTGGTTTCTTTTCTAGCCCTCAGTGACCAGTGTAGTCATTCCTGGAGTCTATTAATAGCTATAGGGTTAGCATTGCCGAGGAATGAAAAACTTGAGGAATTTCAAGTTCATGGATCCCTTAGCATCCACAGGCTGCTGGACTCATCCATGATCCATTCCAAGCCTGTCTTAGGACACGAAACTCAAAAAATATAAGTTTTATTATTATTATAATGTCCTTAGTATCCTCCAATTTCATATTCTCCGTATTTTAAAAACTTTTAAGCTGTGGTAAAATACACATAACAAATTTACCATCTCAACTACCTTTAAGCGCGTAGTTCAGTGGTGTCAGGTACCTTCACACTGCTGGGCCACCGTCACCACTCCCCACCCGCGGGACCCCGTTCATCACGCAACACTGAGCACCAGCTTCCCGGTTCCTCTTCTCCAGCCCTGCGCAGCCACCACTCCGCTTTCTGTCTCTGTGAGTTTGATTCCTCTAGATGTCTCATATGGGTGGAATCAAACACCATGTGTTCTTTTCTAACTGGCACATTTCACTTAGCGTAATGTCCTCCGGGTTTATCCATGTTGTAGCAAGTATCTTCATTCTTTTTTAAGAGAATCGTGTTCCTCTGTATGTATGGAACCATATTTTTTATCCATTCATCCATTGACGTCTTTCTATCTCTTTGACAAACTATGCTTCACCTATGTCTGAAAGAGAGGCTTACAATCTTATCTAAGAGTCTTGTTTTGCTTGATAGTCTTGTGTTTACACAACAAATACAATATATATGCTACTTCAAAGATCCTTAGTTACCTAAAGGTAACATAATGGAATGAGATTCCATCAGAGAGGGAGTCTCAATGAGCTGTGACTAGAGAGAGAGAGAGAGAGAGAGAGAGAGAGAGATGGAGAGAGAACCAAAGAAAGCCATTCATCAACCAGCCGGTCATTCATGCCTCTGCTGCCTTGAGGAGCCTGTGGCAAGTGGGGAGGGGAGGTTCTCTGAGTTCCTACTAGCTCTGCTTAACTTATGCTATTTAAACATATTAACATTTCACAACAACAATTTTCACAACCACAAACAATATTTCTTTGGAAAGCATGCAATGTCGGACTTGGACTCTTTCTAACGGTGGGGCTTGGGCAAGCACGGTAACTTGACGACGGCTCCCATTCATCAAGGCCTTGCTGTATGCCCGACGTGTTGCCAGGTGTCTCACATACGCTCGCTTACTTACTAAAAGTAGGTACCGCCGTTATCCCCATCTTGTCGAGGAGATGGCTGAGACACAGAGAAGACTTGCCCACAATCACATAACAAGTAAGCAGTAGAGCTGAGACTCAAACCCAGGAAGTCTGACTCCAGAGCCTATGTCATAGCCACTACCCTGTGCTTGGCCTTGGCTTTCCAATGCAAAA
This sequence comes from Micronycteris hirsuta, assembly GCA_004026765.1. Lineage (NCBI taxonomy): Eukaryota > Metazoa > Chordata > Mammalia > Chiroptera > Phyllostomidae > Micronycteris > Micronycteris hirsuta. Next base: position 38,257 of record PVJI01002412.1, read on the forward strand.
TGAGTCAGTAATATCTTTTAGTTTTGTATGAATTGGAGATAAAGAATGCCAAAGAGTATTTAAAAGTACCTGGTATTTAGTAACTCCTTTACAGATGGTATTTTGCAAAACACATTCCTACTTCTCGAGGGCCTTTTGCGGCCATTTCTTTTTATCTCTTGGAGATTCATTAAGGGGATTTATTATTCCTGCTTCATTTAACTTGTCACACCATTTGGCTTCAGTGTTTATTTTCCTGGCAAAGTGGTTCTCAGTCACTTTGCTTGGCTCTTCCTTACCACAGTGTGTGTGTGGGGGGGGGGGGGGGGGGGGGAGGGTGTCTGTACCAAAGCCCAGGGAGAGCTCTGTGATTTGTTTAAAGCTGTGCACATGCATCAGTGAACAGGAGAAGCAGGAGGTGTTCGGAACCTTTGCTGCCCTCCCAGCTGTGGGGTGTGTCAAAGCCGCTGCCTGTCCTTGAGGGCCCTGGCCTCACCATCTCAGTTACCTTTCTGCTCCATTCGGTGTGGCTCTCTGAAGAGCGCTCACACTGTCACCACCGTGATCCCTGCAGTGGGCAGCTGGCAGCCACCAGCAGGTAGAGCAGGCAGGGGCCTGGTGGAGGGCACTCTCCAGGGTCACAGGGCTGTGATCAGCATCTCTCTGTGACATTAGTTGTCTCTTTCTCAGTCCAGGCTTCTTTAAAATTATAAAATAGTTTGAGCATGCAAACACGAATGAAGAATTATATGCCGAATAACTACATGCCCATCACCCTACTTAAGAAATAATGTAGCATCAATATAACTGAAGCCCATGGGTCCCTCCCTGCTACCTGCTTTTATGGAGGATGCCTCTGCCTCCCATGTTCTGCCACAGGGTCACACGTCCAAGTTTAAATAACTTGTCTTTTTGGAGGGGCTTTGGAATTAAATGAACCTGGATGCCTTGTGACTTTCGTTCTCTGACAGGCTCCAGAAAAGTTAGGATGTTTTAGAACATCTAGTTATTTCTTATTGTTGGGTTGAGAGAATTCCCTGGCATCCTTCTACTGAGTGAAATGGGACCTCTCACTGGGAAGTTCCCATTTGGGTTTCTCAAATGCAGTAAAACGGTGACTGGGCCGAAGGCATCATGAGGTCTGACCTGGACAGAAACCCCAGATGGCTCACGCACAAGGCTGTCACTTGGAGCTGGTTGTTGGCTGGGCGCTCAGTGGGGGCAGTTGCCATTCTTTGGGCTTGGACTTCTCGCTGCCTGGTGGCTGGACACCAATATAGAGCATCTAAAGAGCAAGCATCCCAGAGAGCCCAGGTGGAAGCTGGTGGACTCCGTTAGCCTATCTCTGACATCATGCGGCATCATCTCTGCCACATTAGGCAGCAGATGCCATGGTTCCCTGCGGGGCCATCCTGAAGACGGGCTGCCACCACTATTAATGGGCTTCATGTCCTTTCAATTCCTGTCCCTTTCTCTTCTTTTTTGCAGTGATTCTCATCTGATTGGCAACATGGTACAGTGAGTTATTTTACTCAGATTCCATGATTAGAAATCGGGGATAATGCTCCCTGGCTATTGTTGGGAGGGAAAGTCATCATTTAGGAACTCAGATGCCATAGCTATTACAATGGACAAAAAAGTTTAAATAACTTGTCTAATGTCACACAGTTACGAAGTAGATCTATGCTTTTAATTTCTGCTGGATTGTCTTTGTAATTGTTGGTACCTAAGCTTCTTGGGATAAAAGGTTTTATATGACTAATTTTATATTCCTTTCTAGTGCCCAGCTTAGAATTAGGCACAATGTAGATGCTAAAAGAATAATATTTGTTAAATAGATATGAGACTAACTGACTGGGAGCAAGGGAATAGAGAAATTCTCAGCTAGCATAGTAGCTTGCTATATGGCTCTCTTTGGGAGCACTTTTACCTCTTTTGTACCCAGTTGACTAAATGCGAAGGTCACAGAGAAGGCTCCTGGTCGGCTCCGGAGGAGGAGGGCTAAGACGGATTGTGTTTACCTGTTTTTACTGTCATGAAATCCTAACCAGTTTCAACCTGATGCCAAACCCCCAATAGTCTCTCCCTTGACATTTCAAAAAGTCTTTGGAGACTTTCTCTAAATATCCAGGGTTCTGCCACCCCATTGCCTGTCCTCATAGGACACATTTAGATTTATTAATACTCAAAAAACCTTGTCCCCTGATGTAAATCTCATCCCCTTTCCACTTCCCCAATTCTTTGGATCCTAGCTAAGTCTTAAAAGCCATTAATCAGGGAAACAGCGGTAATGGTTGCTGTGTGGTTAGAGAGCTAAGTACAAGAGAAAACAATTTTTTACCAGGTCACCCTGTCCCCAAACCACCCTTTGAAAGCCTGTTTCTATGAACTGCCATAATCAAGCATTTTTTAAAAAAATCACTCATCTGGAAATGAAAAGAGTTATAACTTCCTCAGGATTATAAATATTTATGGAGTGGCTGACCTAGACCAGAAATCACTGCTTGTGCGTCTAATGTTATATCGGGAGGAATTAATTGGGGAACAGAGAATCAACCCTGCAGAAAGGAACATGGTTTCAGAAAACTCTGCCCAGAAAGGACTGGGACTGGCCTGAGACACTCCACGAGGGTCCTGAAAGAGGTCACTTCCTCTGTGTTCTGCCACCCAGTGTTAGTCCAGGATGTCATCGGGAAGACTCAACTGGACGCTTCCATTTGAGTGACACCCCCCTGCCCTCTGCCGACCAGGCCCTACCCTCCTAGACTCAGAGTCCAAGTGGGTGAGGGATAACAGGCACATTGGGACAACTCAGCTCTTCTGTGGCACCCGTTACGCTGATGGTCGGCTTGGATAGTCATCTTTATGTTCATCTTTGGTGTCGGGGAAGGGTCCTGGAGTCTTAGATTAGAAGGTGTCTAAGGGCAGAAGTTCTCAAAGTGTGGTCCATGGACCAAAGTCTGAACCCCTTTCATGGGGTACGTGACCTCAAACCTATTTTCGTAGTAACACTAAGACATTCTGCCCCTTCTGCCATGTTTATTTATTTATTTATTTATTTTTTCAGTGTTGACATTTGCATTGATGAGGCGAGATAAGGTGGGTCAAACTGCCAGCACCTTGGTGCAAACCAAAACAGTGGCCCCGGGCTGCTCTAGTGTGATCTTCACTGCCATGTGCCGGCCGTAATATTCACACCTGTTTCAAATAAGAATGTCCAGACACCTCCCCCCCCTTTTTTAAAGTATAACATAATAATCCTACTGGCAATATTCTAGTAAGTACTTCTAAGTCAACCTCTATGGCTTAGTTCCATGCATAACCACAGGTACTGGTCTGTATGAGTTACAAAGAAGAGATTTAAAATTTTAATTGCCAAGGAAGTTACAAAATTATTTTTATAACAGAAAACTTATATTGATTTGAGTCATTGATCACCCTATTTCCTTTTTCAATTGTGAAGAAACTAATCTACCACTTGTCAAGGCATTTCCAAATTATATTCTTCTGAAGACCAAAGAATCCGTTAAGTACACTTAAATTCTCTGTATATCTCTAAATGTGCATAGAGAGGAATCTGCTGAAGTGTTGATTCTGAGTGGTGTGTTCTGTGATTTTAGCTTCTTATGCATTTTGTATTATTATTGAAATAATCTCTTAGAAGACTGTCCTTGATGAAGCAGTAAAAAGTGTTAATTTGATTAAATCTTGACTTCTGAGTACACCTCCTTTTGACAGTCTGCGTGCCGAAACGGACAGTGTACATAAAATGCTACTTCGGTGCGCTAAGGTTCGACGGGTGCTGAGGGAGAGGGAGTGCGCCACTGTTTGAGTTGTGAGGCTGAACTAGTCGGTTCCCCCCCCGAAAATACCATTGATTTTTTTTGCTTTAAAAAAATGACTGGCTGACAAACTATGGTGTATCAGACTGAGGTAATTGGCAAACAGTTTCTCAAAAATGAAGTCAATCTGTCACCTCAAAGATATCTACTGGCAGAATTTGTCGTGGTGATAAAATTCACATTTTGAAGTGAAAACCAGATTTTTGAAAACTCTTATATAAGACACTGTGAGCGTGGACAGCCTCCCAAATAGTTACACTTTTCTTATATGGGATGTAGGATATAATCGCAAATGTGATTCTTTTTTGTTATTGGATAATGAGCTGTGTTAACATTGGGAACATATATATATGTGTGATTCAGTGAACCGATGTTCTCCAAATGACGATGCATGATGGTACAAAATCTGTATGTGGGTAAAATATTCATTTAAAGTGTGTAATAGCTCAATAATGGACTTTAATGGAACAGAGTTCAAAAAGTTCGTTGATATTTCAGATTCCACACCGTCATTAATCTTTAAGAAACTACCACTTGCCAAGTTTGGTACAGTATCAAAGAGTATCCACAATTATCTGAAAAGGCTATTAAAATCCACCCCTCCCCCTCTTCAAACTGTATATCTGAGTGAGACCTTCTTCATACACTCCAACCAAAACATTTATGAGAGTCCAGAGGCCTTTTAAGGCAGACATTGAAGAAATTTGAGCCCTGGCTGACTTGGCTCAGTGGATTGAGGGCCAGCCTGTGAACCAAAAGGTCTCTGGTTCAATTCCCAGTCAGGGCACATGCCTGGGTTGTGGGCCAGGTCCCTGGTAGGGGGCGCGTGAGAGGCAACCACACATTGATGTTTCCCTTCTTCTCTTTCTCCCTCCCTTCCCCTCTCTCTGAAAATAAATAAATAAAATCTTAAAAAAAAAAAAAGAAATTTGAAAAAATACAAAGCACTGCCACTCTTTTCACTAAATTATTTTGTGTTGGTAAATATATATATTTATATATATAAAATAAATATATATTTAATATATTTTACATATAATACAAATATTTGTATTTGTGAATATTTAATTTATAAATTCATATACTTCTTGGCTGTGTGCCTCAGTTTCCTCACATGCAAATGAAGGTAATAATAATACCCACTTCAATGTGTTTTTGTAAAATCCAATGAGAAAAAGCCATGTAAAGTGTCAGGTATAATATAGATATAGATATATGATGCTCATAACCTCATGAAGGTATTACCCCCATTTTACAGATGAGGAAACTGAGGCATGGAGAGGTTAAGTCATTGGCCGAAGACACACCACCAGTCAGTCAGAAGGCTGGGCTTTGAGCCCAGGCTGCTCGGCTCTAGGTTCAGTGTGCCGTGTGCCCAGCCATCACAACCATTAAGTGCTTTTTGTCAGGAAGCAGCTGGAACAACACTTGGCAACTTGTGAGCATCCTGGCTGGCAAAGAGACAATTCTGACCTTCAGCCGTGCTCTCCACCAGGCAGCAGCAGGATTCCCAGGCTCTCTTCCCAGAGAGACAGTGCTGTGTGAGAGAGTGGCTGGGAATTAGGGAAGCCAGGCTCTGGTCCTTGCTCTGTTCCCCTGGCAACCACGGGCAGGTCATGCAGCCATGCAGGGCCTCAATTTCCCTCAGGAGGAGGAGGAAAGAGTCCAGAAATGTTACAGTGACAACGAGAGGCTGGAGAAAGGGACAACGGTTCCGTGTCCCACTGTCTCTGTTGGCAGGAGCATCCCCCCAGGATCCTGTCATAATGGGACTTGCAACAGGGCCAGTTTGGAGCAAAGCCGCAGGTTGGCCTGTGCACAAATAGAGTGAGCTCCTGCAATAACGAAGGGAGTCCACGGGACTCGGGGTCGCCCTCCCGAGACCAGGCAGCAGAGGATGAGTGTATGAAAAAGCTAAGGGAGTGTGCTGCCATCGATTAAGCACCTACTGTGAGGACATTCACGGTCCTGGTCTTGCTCCGGCCCCACGTCCTCCACGATGAAGAGTGTTGGGAGCTGGTGAAGCACAGTGGTTACTGGAGTAAGGCAATCATGGCCAAGACTGAGAGTCAGACAGAGACAGGACCGGGTCCCAGGTCTGACACTTACAAAGAGATGAACACCCTCCAACGAGATGTCTAGCTTCAGTTTCTTCTTCTGTGAAATAGAGCCACACTCCTCAAGATGTGCTGAGAGATGATCCACAGAAAGTGCATCCTATAGCTCCTGGCTTGTGAAGACTTCTAGACAAACAATAGCTGTTATTAGCTGTGACTATGGGACTCTCATGGCCAAACAATAAGGAAATTAGGAGAAGGCTCGTTTCTCCTTCCCCTCAGTCCCCCCATACCCTCTCCCAAACACCAGTTTCACAGATCATTTCAAGCCCCCAAGGATGCCTCAGGCCTCAGCGACCTGTCCTCACAACACCAGGGCTGACGGAGCCCTGAGGCCAGTCCCTGTCACACTGCTGCAGAGGGCCAGCACCAGAAGGAAGGGTCCATAACCAAGTGGCATTGGGTGTAGGGCACGGAACGGGGAGTCCCCTCTACTCCCAAGGGCCAGCTTGTTCAGCTGGAGAAATGGTTCCCCAATGTCGGTGGGCCTCCCAACCGCTTGGAAGGCCAGTTGAGGCCAGATTGTGAAGCCCCCACCCCATCGTGATGCAGAGAATATGCACTTCTAGCCATTTGCAGGGGTTTGCTCTCTCGCTAAGCTGTGATGACTCATAGAATGGAAGGATATTAAATTCACATTATCGAAGTGGTGTGATGGCAAAAAGACATGGATACGGCGAGGCTGAGGACCACACGGGGAGAGTTGCTGAGATGGGGAAATGTGGTGGAAGGCGGGGAGGGAGGCAGATCTGGATCCTCCTGCTGTCTTTCTCTGGGGCCCTCTGAGGGAGTGTGTCCCTCATTCACACAGCTCCAGGCAGTTCCCTGCCCACCGCCTCCCCTGTAGCATCCTATCCTCTCAGGGCCAGGCCGGGCTTTCTTCAGAGTCAAGCTGATTCACCTTCTAGGGCAGAGCCAGGCCAATCTCTAGTCATTTGACACTGGACTCAAATAGGCACCTTGAAGAATAGACCGTTTTTTTTTTTTCCATGGTAGCTGTTGGCAGGATGGATTGACCCACGCTGGCTACGTGAGGAAACCCTGCTGAGGTCTGGGCCGGGCAGCCTGTGATTTGGCTGGGTGCCCAGCTCCCTCGGATCTACACCCTTCCTGCCATCCCCCGGTCACAGCATTTGATGGCACTTGTCAGCTCAGCATCAGATGTCAGCGTTGTTTTGATTTTCCAGTCCTTTGTCACCTCCTGTCCCGGGCTCAGCTGACGTAGCTTGGCACTTCTGGATATTTTCCGTAGATAACTGACTGACTGTCCCCCGTCACCCCCTTCTCTCCCCCTGGTCTGTGTGCCCGTCAGCGTGTGAGGGCCGTGTGTTTTTCCATACACCCCTTTGGCTCCTTGTCATTGATATGAAGCCATTTGAGCAATAGAGACTCACTTCACGAGGGAATTAGGTGGCATGCAGTACGTGTCAGGCACGAGGAGAGCTTCCTGTCGTGCGGAGCAGCCCCTGGAGTTCTGGGCACAGCCCTGCCATCAGCCGGGAGAACAGTGGGGCCCTGCACCGCGTGGGGTTCTGCTCTGCAGAGTCACAGATAAGCTGCTCCCACTTTCCTTCCAGCACTGCAGAGGAATGACGAAACCCAGGGCCAGAGGCTGTGCACACTACATAGGGTTGGACTGTATCTGAGAGCTCACTGGGACAAGGGGTCGCAGTTGAGTTTATGTCGTGCCAGCTGGGATGGATGGAGAGTGGCTGAATGGCGCTCTGCGCTAGAAGCCTGACCTCGGAGGAAACGGTGCCCTGACCCTCTAGTCACATCGGTCTTGGGCAGAGGACAGGAAAGTGGCCATTCGCAGGCCGTATAATGTCATTCCTGACCCAGCTCAATTCTCTTCATTTATGGAACAGGATATAAGTCCCAATAAAGTGAAAGTACCTTTCCCAGTTCACATAACTCATTAGTAGTAGATTTAAGAAGAGAACCCAGGCTTTTAACACTAACCCAATACATTTCCATTCTCATAGGAATAGAGGTGTTGGAAATAAATAAGCCTGAGTTCAGATCCCCAGTCCATCACCTACCAGCTGTGTGACCTTGGGCATGTCACTTAACTTCTCTGTGTTTCAGTCTCCTCCTTTGTAACTGGAATAAAACCACTCATGTCATTATTGGGAGAATTAAATATGACAATAGTATGTATAGCTCAAGGCCTCATGCATAAATTTTTTTTTAACAGAAAACAATTACATTATTAAGATGACCTCCTTGGGAGCAGTTGCACACCACAGCCATGATTTGATGTATATAACACAGTTCCGTTTTGTTCTCTTGTGAACAAAGGGTTTGGGGCCAGATTATCTTCAGGACTCCCCCAGCTTTAAAATTGCTATGACCGTAAATAAATGACTTTAAAGGATTTTTCTTTAGTGGTTTCCACAAGCTGGTACTTGGTAAATGAGCCCAAAGGATTTTTTGGAGTCAAACCAAGGTCTTTCCAGGTGCAAAAGCCATTTGCACTCTAACCTCTTCATCATGCAGCTCATGGTCTGAGATGTCGGCGGGTCACACTCCATTGTAGTAATGGCTCCTCTTCCCGGTCGCCTGCTGCGGACGTGAGCCTCGCAAGGGTAGGAGCTGGTAGGGATCATCGCAGTGCCCAAGCGTCCACACAGGGCCTAGCCGCTCAGCCCATGGTGGCTGCCTTCATCTCTAGGGGTTGAGGAAGGTGTCCAAGCCTTAGCTGTGGCTGGGGACTGGTAACTCATCAGGCTTGGAACTGGGTTGGTCTGGACCTCTGGGACTCTGGCTCAGTCACTTGCTCTCACGGCCTGTTGACTTTTCCCTGCATTAAGCAGGGAAGCTGCTAAGTGACCCTTCTGTCCTTGAAGCGGGGGCTAAACAAGCCATCAGGAAAGGCTGCCTCTTTGACAGGGAGCTGGATGGGGCCACAACACATTAGTAGGAACAGCTGTCCCTCCGCCGAAAGCCACTTCAGGTTAACCAAAGCCCTGTCCCTGGGAGGAAGGGAGGGGGCTGGGAGGAGAGAATCAGGCCCGGATTGCTGGGCTCAGGTGAGATTTATAAATAGGAACATGGAAACTCACGGGAGAAGCCAAGCGAGGCAAAGGAGAATTGGCAAGTCTCGGCGAGACCATTCTAAGATGTAAGTAACTAACGAGAGAGAAGCCAAATTTCTTGGGGACTCTGAGGGCCATTATGTAACTGCTTCCCTACACCAGCATCCCAGCAGCAGTGTGCAGCTGAGAAGCACCGACAGGAATAAAAGTCTTGGTGCTTACATTGTCCATTCATTTATTCAGGCAACCAACACTAATTGCCTGGTGCCCACCTGACTGTACACGGGATTAGGGGAAGGAAGCATAGCAAAGGCATTATCTCTGTCTCTAGGATGGGAGACATTTCACCAGGGAGAAAGACACAACAGGGGCTCAGGGGGCAGTGTCGTTACCACTGGGCCATGGCGTGCAGTTTTGTATTCTATCAGTTTCTCACGGGGACATCCATTGTGCTGTCTTCCTGGAAATCTTCCACTCCGTGGTAATGCAGCCCCTTCTTTCATGGGGGTGGGGGGTTGTCCCTCAGCCTATGCTAGTCTGAATGAGAGCTGTATGTCTCCACCTCCCTGACTCTAGTGACAGTTCATGAAAGGGGCATGTGATTCAAGCCAGGCAGTCCGGGTTCTCCCTGGCATTCCTCTAACTGGAGCTCAGACAAAGAAGCACCATTTCTCTCTAGACGTGAGGCTCTGGGGTGAGGTCGAGCTCTGCAGAGATGAGTTTTCCGATTCAGAAAGGCAGACAGGAAGAAGCCGAGATGAGATGCCACCCCCATACCCACCCCCAAACACACACAGAGCCAGAGGGAGAAAATGAGAGGGGGAGAGGGGTCTCTGCTTTCACCTTCCACCCAGCTACTCCAGTTTAGAAACCCCAACTAAAAGACCACCCCTCCCCGCTTTTAATCCCAATGAGCTCAAATTCAGTTACTGTCACTTATAATCAATGTCCTGACTTACAAATCCATGTCCCCCCAAGGGCAGCACCAAGGTAGAAAGAGAAGGGAACTGGCATTAAATACTTACGATGGGTTACACATTATTCTAGACTCTTTGCAAATGAGCTCGCTTAATTCTCAAAGTGACCTGTGAGGTGGAGCTCAGTGAGCCCGTGTGCAGTCAAGAGAGAGGTTAAAGAACTCGCTCAAAGTCACAGAGCTCAGAGCCGAAACCCAGGCAGGGAACGGTGCTCAGTGCGGGGGTTGGAGGCGATTGAGAAGGATGCTTTTCTCGCGCTCAAGCAGCTCATGGGATTAAGCAATCACCAATAAATGTTTATAGATTATGGTAGGATTTTGGAAAATAAAGGGGGAGGGGGATGGAAAACAGCGCCGACTTAAACTAAAGGACAGAGGAAGAGGAGGAGCGGTTGGCAGAGTGCAGGGGGATGTCAGTCACCAGTGGAAAGACCAGCAAGAGGCTCAAAGGCGTGTGGGTTGGGGGCAGGAAGACCAGTTAGGAGGGGACCGTGCCAGTAGATGAGGCTGGTGGCAATGGCTGGCGCTGACTTGGACTGTGAGCAATGGAAGGATTGGGGGGAATGTCCGTGTTGGCCGCAGCAGGACTTTTTCACGGAGTCGACGTGGTGGGGAAGAGAAGTCAAGGCCGGCTTCCCGGTTCAGAGAAGTGAAGAGAGACGTCTCCACGTGTGGGATGAAGAAGGGGGCACATGCCAGGGCTGCTGCAGCCTGTCTGCATCAGGGAATGGTGGGATGGAAGGAGAAAAGAATTATGAAAATATCCTGGCGTTTTGGTTGCCATCAGGAGGGCTGGCTAAGTTGGTACAGTGGGAAAGAAAACCAAAAATCGAGGCAGTGGAATTTGTCCCCGAAATGGAACTCGTCGGCAGGTTGGAGAAAGCTGTTCCCACAGCTGTGGCTGTGACGACAGCACCCAGGAGGCTTCTCTCAGGGCACACGCTTCGCACGCATCTTTGGTGCGTGGCGTCTTTTTAAAAACGGGCAGAAGGAGGGGAGAGAGAGAGAAGTATTCTGATTCTCAGAACTATACAGAAGTCAGCGTTCTACACTGAGAACGCCACAGTTTGTAGAAGTACAAAGCTGGTTGGTCTCCTACCTCAAGATCTTCTGAAAACTATGCTAGGCAGTTTAATCCGTGAGCTATGAGATTGTTTACTGCTTTCTACTAATAGAAAATACTTCACTCTGTTCAATCCAGAGCCTCCCCGGCCACGGCCAGATCATGAGAGGCCACGCCACGTGGCGGTCACGATGTGAACTGCGTGCCATGCAGACCCGCAGGGTGCCCTGCACAACTCCAGGGGGCGTGGTTCACGGAGGCGACAATGTACCCAGAGTCCCCCGCAGCTGTGTGTGCATAGCCTGCAGGATTGCATGCTGGTCTTGCACAAGGGAACTGCATTTTAAGCTCCAGCCTGGTTTTCTCTCCATGAGTCAGTTTATCTCTCTGGGCCTTATAAGGTTCTGTCGGCTGGGGAAGGAAAAATGACCTGGATGGATTTTTTCCAAAAGCGTGCATGCTGGAACACAGCGCTGTAGGCTATGGTTAGGACTTCTGTGGAAAACAGGGTTCCAAGGCAAAACAAACTGGATTTGAAAAGCTAACATAAGTTGTTTTCTTTTTTTTAGTGGACGTATAAGATAATAATGTACCACATGAAACAATAAAAGTGGAATTAAAAGCACAGAATTTGACATTTTTGGACCAGATGTGTATTTTTAATTGTCCAGGAATAACTGGTTATATATCATTTTGTGGCTAGAGTGACAATTTTTAAAAACTTTTTTCAATTACAGATTATCTTGTAGTTATTATACTAAAATTAGAAAATCCAGATCAGTGAGAAAGAAAATTAAATCCACTCAAGGGATAAAAAATTTAATAAAATACTTCATTTAAATGTAAAAAGTGAAATCACCTGCCACCCCACAGAAAGCCACACGAGTGACACTGTGTGCGTTCCCTCCCAGCTATTTTTGTCTCTGCGTGCAGTGGTGTTGCCCAGCGGGGGGATGGTATCTGACCGAGCCCATGAGCACACACCCCTGGGTCCCGATGTCACGAGAAAATACGCGCATAGAGGACAAGGCCAGACAGCACAAGCCGTCATCACGCTGGGACTTTTGCTCCGAGGCCTATGCTGCCCCGGTGACCTGGCCTGGACACGAGAGACTGCCTTCTCTCCAGGTTACATGAGCCCCTAATGTCCCCTTGAAGAACCTCGGGGAACTTAGAGCTAGCAGCAATGAATGACAGAGTTGTTTGAAAGACCTCCCACAGCATGGGAGCAGGCAGTTGTTGGGGGAGAGGGACAGGCACAGGGGCTGGCTGCTGAGGGCCCTGCGACAGGTGTAACCAATCTCTTTGAAGAGCCGGACTTCCATCCTGAAACCAGTGTTTCTGAGGCGTAGAACAGACACTCCGAGTTCTACTTATCATGATTGAAGATCATCTACAGGCAAGGCGTGAAACAGCATTAAATCAGAGGCAGGGAACCATCCCCTTTCCAATTTTCTTTATCTGGAGAGAGCGGGCCTCAGGCCCAGTGTCTTCCGTGCACGACACTGTCTGGTTAGAACGGAGTAATGTGCTCGCTTTCGTACTGATGATCATTCTGAGCTCCCCTCGGTTGCTGCAAGGATTATAGTAACAGGGGACAGCCTTCCGGGTTTTGGTTTTCCATTTCGGATAGCTATGGAATGTTTCCTTTTAAAATGAACTGGAGTTCAAGAGGGACTAGATTTGAAGAAGTGACTGAGGAGACAATCACACGGGTGGCCTACGAGTAGGACACAAATTATGATGAAGGAACACAAGCCACTGAAGGGGAGGAGAGACCACTGAGGAACAGAACTTGAATGAGGTGAGCATGTGCAAGCCAGGTATTCTCTAAGGTATGAGGACAGATTTTCTTTGCCCACCTCCCAAGCTGATTTTCCAGAAGGATAACCATGCACACTGGAGCCAGGTGTCCTCTCCCAGGATATGGAAGAAACGCTTCCCTGTAATTCCCAGGCTCTGTGGGGTAGGATAGAGTAGTCGCCTCTGGGCGCTGGGGAGAACAGGAAGCTCTTATGTCTGGCAAGCAGGAGTGGACGGACATTTGCATTGCAGCCTCAGGGAGAATCAGGGTACTGAGGCAAAGATCCCGGAATGTGCGTGCATAGAGGAAAGACCGCGTGAGGACACAAGGAGAAGGTGGCCATCTCTAAGCCAGGGAGAGAGGCCACAGAGGAAACCAAACCTGCCAGCGCCTTGACCTTGGAGTTGCAGCCTCCAGAACTGAGACGATTAGCCTCTGTGTGTAAGCCACCCACTCTGTGGTGTCTTGTGATGACAGCCACAGCGAACTGATACACAAGGCAACATAGCGCAGGAGACTCTCCCTTCTAACATGGCCCTTCGACCATCAGCAACAGAGTCTCTGGGTTCGGGGGATGGGGCATATTGGTTAAAATGGAGATTCCTGGGCCCACTGAATAAAAGTCTCTGTGGTCAGGCTTACTTGATGGAAATCCCTCTGTGAGCATATAGAGTCCAGTGACCATGGGCTAGAGAGCCAGTCTGACCTGTGGTCACCTCAGTGTTGTCACTGATGACTAGGGTGACCCTACAAATTGTCATCTAAAAGGGGATGCTTTTGAGATCGAAAGGAAGATACTCAATAATTACCCCGAGGCCGCAGGTGTAAATTGAGACCATCCCAGACACTCCAGGGCCTATGGCCTCCTAATTATATCCAGAAGCTGTGTGACTGAGCAGGTCACTTAACCTTTTGGAGCCCCATTGAATCCTTTATAAGATGTGACTAATAGTATCAACATCTTAGGGGTACGGTGAGGATAAAAGAAATATCATTTGTAAAGCTCTTACACAGTACAGAGCAATCGATTTCTCCCAGGCCCTAACACTAGCTCATTAGACTAAAACAATTACAGAGTGGTGACTTCCTCCTGTGTCATCATTTTCTGGTCTGGATGGATGTAAACAACCGTGAGGTACTTACAGGTACACATTTAAAAAATGCATATTAAATTAATTGCCTTCTTGTGCTGTGGGCAGAGCAGGGGGTATTGCATGGCTATTTTTCTTTTCAGTGTCATTAATTTTTATTTTCTGAATAACTTACCCAGGTTAGCTCTCTATTATAGTTTTGCAGGTTCTAGCTCTTTGCCTTTGGAATAGCTGTCGAATGGGACTTCCTAGCTTTAAAATTTTAAGCTATGGATCTAAGCCATTGGCAGAACCCCACACCATTGGCGGAGCTCGGACAAAGACTCCTCCTTCGAGAGTAGGAAGACAAGAGATGCTGTGGGTAGCCATCTTATGTACGTTTTCTTGTTCTTGGTGCTGTTTGTAATGCGTTCCGGCACACAGTCACTGCTAGGAAACATGAGTTCTCTTTTCTTTTTCCTTCCTGATTCTCTTTGCTCCCTGCCTCTCCTTCTGCTGTCCCCTATGGAGGTCCACTGCCCTCAGTTCTCCTCTATGTCACCCCACCCAGGCTGTCCATTCTAATGGGGTCCCAGGGTCCAAAGTTCTCTTTCAAGGTGCCATCATTTCTTCATTTTCAGTTACTTATCAGGAGAAAGGAAGAGAGTTAGTAAGGTGTAGGTTTAAAAAGCTAATGTCTGACAGTGTGGGCCAAGGAAAAGAGCCCTGAGTTTGGCGATCAAAAATCCTGGGTTCCAGTTAGCGTTGGTCAGGTTTTTGGTTGCAAACAACAAAATCAACTCTTGCTACTTTCAGCAAGGAAAGGCTTTATTTAAAGGTATGGGTGGGTCCCTGGACCCGCCTCGCTGCAGACAAGGCCCCAGAGCGACTGCCATTGCAGCGCCCATGTGAGGGGACATCGCCAGCACATTTGCTTCGCCAGCCCGAGGACTCCTCCTTAGAGTGCTCGCTTCTGACCCAGGCCTTGTGGGCATCTAGTTCCTGGGACCTAAGTCACACATGTGCAGTGAGCTACAAAGGGTTGTGGGAATGTGACATGTTTTGGAACTGCAGGGCTCATAATGTGAAAAATTACTAAGGGGCAGACGAGAGGTTCAGAGATTGGAGAACCGCAGTGGCAGGTGCCCGTGAGGAGTCTCTCTGACCTGACATTCGTCAGTTACATTCAGACAGATCCCTCTGAACTTTCCTGTCTGCATCCGTAAAACGATCCAAACCTGGGGAGGGCAGAGGTCATGGGACGCAGCCTCCATTTCCATGGCATCTGGGTCCCAACCGTTAAAACACAGTCCAAAGAGCCGGACGGGGCTGCAGTGCCGACCTTGGAAATGACAGCTGACCAGTGATCGATAACCTCAAGTGCAAAGCTCTCCCTGGTGCCTTCTCGGCTGGAGAGTGTGCTGGGGCTGCGTACCTCTGTGTACACACACCTCCGTGCCCGGCATACCTCTCTTACAGAAACAGATGAGCCAGGCCCCAGGGTGGGCACCCTCAACATGCACCACTCACCAGTGGAGCAGCTGGGCGGTGGCTGGCCTTATTTGGGCAGGAATCAGAAAACTTGAACTCCCACCATGCCTGGGCACCAAGTTTGAACAGCAGGTCGTAATGCCTTCAGGGATCCGTCAGCTGTCCAACGGTGCCAGCTCAGCCACAGCGACACAGACAGGCAGATCTAGAGGTCATATAGTGACAGAAACGTGCCTTCCTGTGCTTGGCACTGAGGGTGAGTGGGGAAGGGAAAACAAGGTTTGGAGCAGACCCAGAAGCTCTCAGAAGCTACTCTGCGTACAGTTATTCCAGCCATCACACGTACAAAATTGTACCTGGTGCATTCTGTTTTCATGAATGCCTAGTCAAAATGCCAGGAGTACGTCATACAATGCAAGGCATACAATCATAAATGCACCTTGTTTTTCCTTTTATTGATGGCAATTGGACAAAAGAAACTGAAAATTTCTAGGTTTGTAGGATCCAAGTCTGTAGCAGTACTTCAAGGAGTGAGTGTGTCCTGGTGTGAAGTCTCAGGCCCACGGCCTTCCAAGTATCAGATTGCCCCTGAACACATCGAAGCACAACCAGCTCTCATAAAATCTAAGGGCTCCAAATGAAATAGCCTAAAGAAGGGAGTATATTTGTATGGCCTTGGGTGCTAATTGTCCTAGGATGCCAGCCATTACCAGCACAGAGGTCTCCTTTATGCCAGGGTCTAGACAACTCAATAAAATGCACTTCAATGTATCCAATTCAGCAAATCGAAACGAAGCCAGTGCTATGAGGCGGTCACTAATTCAGGTTGGGGAAGTGGGGCACCTGCGGAGCTCTTGCCTTCAAGGACTTGGGGTCAAAAATCCTTTGGAAACATATGCAAGTCACTATCATTATTGTTAATTTGTTGAGCAGCAAGATGTTCAGGGTTGAAATCTAAGGAGAACAGCTGTGAAGAAAACCCTCTGTACCAGGTTCGACCCCTATCATCTTGCACTCATCCTACGTGACTGTCGCTACAGCCTGGCGGTAGCACCAGTTAATTATAGTCAGATGGGGACTGATTTGGGCATGGAAGAGAAGACTGGATTCAAACAGGCCAGGAGGGCTCTGGTGGTGGGGTGAGGTGTGCTCTTAGATTCATGAATGTATAAGACTAGCACTCATAGAACAACAATTGAATCATGCTTTCAATCCATTCACTGTGATGACAAGCACGCATTTCTGATGGATGACAGATGCTTTTTTAGGAAACAGACTCAAGGAATCCAGAGATATTAAATGACCTCTTGCATGACAGAGGATACCTGGTGCCAGATAAGATGAGAGCTGCCTCCCACTTCCCCATTCTCTGCCTTTCTTAGTCTGGCCTGGTACCCACGGTCCTGCCCCCTGGTTGCTCCGCCACAGTGGCAGCAGCTGCCACGTCTCTAGTCTGTCTGGGGGACCCTTTCAAGCTTCTAATGGTAGCGTTCCCATCTGCCCTCTTACTGCCTAGACATTTGATACTAATGACACCTATAATCACTCTCCAAATGAGGAGACTTACAAGTAAATAAAGGTAATTTTGGAAAAGTGACATAGTGTTTTTTGCTTACTGGGTTGTCAGTTTAAAAAATAATAAATATTCAGTGTTACTGAAGGCACAGAGGGCTGCTGATAGTTGCATAATTTGCTGCAACCTTTCTGCCCTCTGGAGAGCAATCAGCTGCACTTTTTTAGAAGCTTTAACTTGTGTATACCCTTTAAGTTAGCAATGCTGTGTCCATAAATTCAGTCGAAGGAAGTGATTAAGAATATGACATGGCCCTGGCTGGTGTGGCTCAGTTGGTTGGAGCACCATCCTGTAACTGAAGGGTTGTGGGTTGAATTCCTGGTCAGGGCACATACCTAGGTTGCAGGTTGGATCCCCAGTCTGGGTGCATATGGGAGGCAACCAACTGATGTTTCTCTCTCACATTGATTTTTCTCTCTCTCCCTTCCTCTCTCTCTAAAAAGCAATGAAAAGAAAATGTCCTTAGGTGAGGATTAAAAAAAAAAAGAATATGACAAATATTTAGGGTGAATGTTTACTTCAGTGTTATTTGAATGGAATAAATTCATTCGGAGAGAAAAAAAACCTTTATATCCAAGCACAGATAATTGAATGAATTTCTGAAGCCCTAGTGTGGACTAGTTTGAGAGTGAGAAAATCCTGAGGGCCACAGTCTTTGAAGGGGGGGTGTCACATTTTTATGGGCTTTATGTCCAATAACCCTACCAGCTTTCACAGTGAAAATCGAGAATTATCCCCTTGTGGCTCTGGCAGAGGGAGGAGAAAAATAACCATTTGGAAATATGCCAGAGCATTCTACATGCGAAGGCCTACCCAGAAAGAGAAAAGACTTTACCAGACCCTCACTCCACCCGAGGGAGGGGCATCTGTTAGACTCCAGCCCCCTGAAGCCTCCTGTTTCACTCAACAGTGACGGGGCAATGGGGAGAGATGAAGAAACACTTGTGGAGGTCACAGCCCAGGGACATGGGCCCACCGAGTAACTGAGATGCAGTGAGATTGCAGGAGGCTTCCCCTCCTTCTTACATCAGTCACATCCACGGGACTCCAGCATAGTAACAGCGGACTGTAGCTCGAAGAGCAGCAAGGGGCAGACTCTCGTTAAGGAGGGGTTCTTAGGGAAACCTAAAGACAGACGAAGGGACGCTAGAGGGGCTCGAAGGTTCTGGAAGTACAGCTCAAGCAGATGCTAAACGCAGGCCCATTTCTAGACAAATCAACACGGTAAAGGCCTATTTACCTTAGTTCCTATTACTCAATACATTATGTCCACCTTTCAACAAAGAATTGTAAGTCCTGCCAAAAGTAAAAAATAAAACCAAGCAAAACACAGTCTGAAGAGACAAAGGAAGCATCAGAACCGGACTCAGATACATCCCAGATGCTGGAATTATCTGATCAGCAGTTTAAAATAACTATGATTAATATGTCAAGGTCTCTAATGGAAAAAGTAGACAATATGCAAAAACAGATGGGTAGCGTAAGCAGGACATGGCAACCCTCAGACAGAATCAAACGACAAGCAATGCGGGAAAGTGAGGGCGTCAGTAGGAGTTCAGTAAGGTGAGCCTAGTGCAGGTGGTGGGCCGGTGGTGCTGCACAGGGCGGTGGGGACCCGCAGATGCCAAGCAGGCTGCCAGCTACCATGAGCACCGCTGGGCGTGGGGGTGGAGAAAAGGGGCTGGGAGATCGAAGTTTAACTAGCAAAGGAAGGTGGATTTCAGAGGCGAATCACTTAAGGAAATTACCCAGGTCCTCACTGGGTATGCACAAGTGCCAGATCAGAAGATAGCATTTGCACCTTGGTTTCCTTTGGCTACCAAAGCTGCCTCCAGTGTCTGAGGAGGTTCTGTTTCCTGTGGGAATCAGCCACATTATAGTGGGTTGAAAGCAGCTGCAATTCCATGATGTTGTCAGAGAACAAAACATTCAGCTGTCTCAGCAGGGCAGCCTCAACGCCCACGGCATCACGGAGGGGCAGGACGCAACCACATCACACACGTGTGATGTGTGTGCACAGCCACAGGTCTGGGGGATTAGTAGTCTCAAATTTCCTGGAAGGTTCATGCTTTTGGATGGAGATGGTTGCCTGAAAAATAGCACAAATCTTCCTTTGCCAAGCTCAGAGGTGGGAGAACCAGAATTAGCATGTTATCTGTATTTTCCGAAGAGCCAGTGAGATTTCTGAACCGTTATTTAAATTTGTATTTTAGACTCTTACGTGGATGTGCAGAAAATGACACTTTTTTAAAAAGGAAACTCAAACCCACAGTGGAGTCTTTTGTTTTAATTCTGGTTCTGGAACATCACCAACGAGCACTGGATGTGCCAAGGCCAGGATGTTTGGAGTAGCGTTTTCAGTTGTCAAGCATGTGGTTTTGCTTGTGGCGTTTCTTCAGATGTTGAATAATTAACAAGAACTTGGCTTTGGGAAACCTAAACTTGTTGACGAGGGAACATTTTCAGAAAAGGATTCAGATGCATTGAAACAGGCACCTGTTCAGATTTCCCCATAAAACCCTCTCTCATCTGCAAGACAGGAGGAAAAAATATTAAGAATTATACCATGTCAATAACTTCTTGAGCACCTACTATAAGCCAAACACTTGAGAGATATCATTTCTAATCTTCACGTGACCGGATGTTAAAGGGAGACTCTTTTGGCCCAGTTTTCACAAAGGTATCAATATGCTGGTCATCAGGAGAGGGAATGTAAGAGCGACTTCACCACATGCAGGGTTTACAGTGTAAACATAGAAAACCCTTTTCTGTCTCCTGACTCCCTTACCTGGTTCAAAATTGTGAAAAATTGGGAGAAGTTTGATAGAGAGAGTGGGGGTATCACCCTCTAGCTTCACCCCTAGTGGGGAGGGCCATGAGGGATACTCGGACCTTTGGAACGTTGTCCCGGCCCGACCAGAGAGCACAAAGTAACCTGGTAAGTGATCATTGTCCTCTTCTCTTACCTTGGTCCCACCTCCCCCTCTCTGATCCTGGTGGCAGACCAGGAAGGAAGGGCGTCCCCAGGGCAGGAGAAGGTGAACTGCGAGAAGCAGAGAGCAGAGAGATAGACTCTCTTCCCCACGGCTCCCTGAGGCAGGCCTGAGCTCAGAAGGGGAAGATGCGAAGCTAAGTCACATGCAGAGTTTGGGGGTCTTAAAAGGGACTGGGTTTTGTATTTGCTGAGTTGAGGCCGTATTTGTGCCCTTTAGTCTATCGGCTGTCTACGTGTGAGCAGAGTACCTATGGGCCTGCGGCGGTTGTCACTCACAGGCGTGGGGAGACCGCCCCCTCCCTACTCCCAACCTGAGGAATCATGTTTAAAAGGACATAAGAATAACAACTAAAGTGTGTTTTGATCATAGTGCATTGTCATGCTTGTTGAGCACACCAGTCATACCAACAGCACCACCAACGAGGTGGGATCGTGTCCCCCATTTACAGATGGGAGAATAAAGGCCAGAGAGGTTCGATGCTGGAGCTGGGACTCAGGTTCCGATTTCCCTGTCCTTCAAGTCTGCATAATGCCATAGCACTTTTGGTTATTATGCCAAAAGGGCAGAAAAGTTATGTTAAAGATTAGAAATAAGGAAGAGATAGATTTTTAAAGAGGAGACGTTTCCCTTAATAATTGATTTTAGATAGTGTCTGTCCTTTTAAACCACTTCAAAGTTCACTATTAAAAAGATAGAACTGATTTTTTTTTAAAGCTAAGGGCATTTTATTTGTTTCATTTCAATCTGTGTGAAATCACACACGGACACATTTTCTTTTCATCCACAGCCTCCCAGGAAAACCCAGGGCACGGAGTCTCTTTCCATCTGGAGGGTCTATTCATCCACGTCGAAACCCGAACTGATAAGTCAGAGAATTGAAGAGCTGAGTTTTTGCTTTATAAAATTAGTCACTGTGAGTTTTCTTTATCTATTTACAAATAGCAAGGGTACCGAGTCCATTGTGCACTTCATTGGATTTATACAACTTGAAGCAAGAAAGACTTTTCCAGAACCCATCAACTTACAGAACTTCAGTGGGAACCCGGGACCCATTTCACGCAGCTGCCCACGGATGACAGTCTCCGATGGCGGACGGATAACGGGGTGATGAGTGCGGCTCGGTCACGCGAACAGTGACCACCCGGGAGTGTTTTCCTTCTCGCACAGAACACTTCCTGCTGACACTGCTGGTCACCGAGTGTGTAGGGATTTTCCCCCACACCACGCTCTTCTCCACGACACCAGCTGTCCCACAATTTACCTCAACTCAAACACTGTCTGCCTGTGTCGGACGGATCCCACAGGTTAAGGGCCCTGTCCCACAAGACTGCCCCCACTTCAGATGCCAGCGGCACGTTGTAGGTCCCGAGGTGACCCCAACTTCCTTTTGTCTCGGCTACAAACCTCAGATTCCCACAAACCTCTCCTCAGGTTCACAGAACTCAGGGAAACATTTACAGTTTGTTGAAGGATGAAGGATACAGAGAGCAGCCAGCTGAGATACGTTAGAGTGAGGTCTGGGAGGGGCCCAGGTGCAGGCGCTCCTGTCCTCATGCAGCTGAGGTGTGTCACTTTCCTAGTGCATGCGTGTGCTCACCAGCCTGGAAGCTCCCTGGTGCCCGTATTGTGGGGATTTTACGGAGGCTTCATCATGCACGCATGATCAACCATTAACTTCATTTTCAGCCCTTCTCCAGTCTCAAGAGAATGGGGGGCTGACGACTCCCAGCCGCTAACCATGACTTCATCTTTCTGGTGTCCAGCGCCGATCCAGGAGCCCACCCAGACTTACTGCCTTAGAGCAAAAGACACTGCTACCACCCAGGAAATGGCAAGGGTTTCAGGAGCCCTGTGTGAGGAACTGGGGTCAAAGGCCAAATATTAGAACAAAACAATGCTCCTAGTGCTCTTCCCACGTAGGAAATTCCAAGGGTTTCTGGAGCTCGGTGCCAGGAACTGTGTCCAGAGACCAACTTACATCCTCCATGCTCTCCTGCTACCTTCTTGAAAGTCCACTTGTCTTGGCTTCACATGCCTGGTGGGCCGGAATCCCTGCAGGAACCACGAACTGTTCCATTTCACAGAGAAGAACGGGAAACAAAGGGGCTCTGACCTGCCCAAAGCAAGGGATCCACCCTCACTCTGCCCCCCAGTCACGCTGCCCCTGGTGAGACCTGGCACTCAAGTCAAAGGTCAGCTGGCCAGGAAAGGAAAGATGAACAGGGGGAGGACTGTCATCTGCCTGCCAGCTGTGTGGCCAGCGCCGTGCCCAACGCGAGCTTCTCCAGCAGAGCTCTGACCTGCGCCCCCTTCAGGGCCTGGAACAGGGTCAGCCCCTCTCCTCCCTCCACACTCCGCACTGAAGTTGTCCGTGTGCTACAAATAAATGCAGATGGAGCTAAAATTAGTTTAGCTCATTCTCCAAAAGCCATCTTTCCCTCTTTGCAGAGAATGAATTTACATAATTTTAGTCTGAGAGGAAATAATCACTCAGCTTTTTAAAAAAAAAAGCCTCTTTAAATATGCGTGTGTTGCCCTCTTCTGTCACCTCGGGCAAACTGAGCAGTTCTGCTGTGTGGTCTTTGTTCTCCCCACATCGGCAGACACACCAGATCTCAACAAAACGGGGCAGGGGCAGGCAAAGCAGGAACTCTCGGGCAAGCTGGGAGTGGAACAGCACAGAAATGCAATAGAATCTTCTTTGATGGCTGCACCTGACCTTCCTAATCTACTTGGCACCCATTAGACCAACTGAAATTGTCTTTTAAAGTGATGAAACTATGCAGGCAGGAATCGCACAACAAAAGATGCCCTGGATCTATGGTCTGGTGGCTTAGGTCCCTTTGCCCCTTCTAACTGTGACCCTTCCCACATGGAAAATGGAGATAATTAATAACACAGAGCCTGTTGTAGTGATCTCAGTGGTTATTGTTTTTGTTTGTTTTTCTGTGGAGAGCAAGACTGTTCTAGGATCGCATGAGCTTGGGGGCTGGCTGAGAAAACCTGGTGGAGGATCCGGGGCAGGCTCTCTCATCGTGGGCTGTAATCCCTGGGCTTGGTTGCCGGTTGGCCGCTCAGTGTGTTCCGTCTTCTTAACCTTGACCGTAAACCTTGTGGTGACCGGAACTCGTTTTCTGTGTGAGCCGGATGACAAGATTGCATGTGTGTGTGTGGCACGTGGCGGGGCGGGGAGGTTGGGTGATAGTGTTTCTCTCCTGGACCACGTTTGTCCAGTTGCAGAAATTAACCGTTATTCAGGCGTGGCTCCCTAAGGTGCAGAGGGGGCCCGGGGGACCCCATTTGCTCAAGGCGCATACTCAGTCCTCAGGCCTGGTCAGTGTTATCCGACTGCCCGGGCTCCCCATCCTTACTGGCCGTGGATGCTTTGATTTTTCTAGAAGTGTCTATGTGACCCACGGTGGACTAATAAAATTTCTTGCCTGGCATTTGGAATTTTGAAGAAAGACTGGGGCTCAGGTGCATGGTGGCACCAACAGTGAAGGCCAGTGACCTGCTTCTGAGTTTTGTCAATCATCTGACACACGCTGCTCCCATCCTTCCCTTCAGTTTTTTACGGAATTTATCGCAACACTATCTGGCTTTGTGGGGACTTTTAAAATATGAATTTAATTTCTTTCATAGATATAGTAGTATTTGGTCCGAAGAATTTGTCTAGTTGCAGAAGTTATTGGCGTAAAGCTGTTTATAATACCACCTTGTCCTAATGTCTTGCCCCCTCTTTCATTCCAATATCAGCCACTTTGTTTCGTCTGCTTTCTCTTGGTCGTCTTTGGCTTTGCTAATGTGTCTACTGTTTGCTTTCTATTGTTAACTATTTCATTGAGTCCTCATCTTGTCGTTATTTTTCTTCCCAGTGCAGTGGGTTTAATTGCTTTTCTTTTTCTAACTTGTAAAGGTACAGATCGGATACTTTATTTTAAAGCCTATTTTTATGGAGATATAATTGTGGTGTAACGTTGTGGAAGTTTAAGGAGTACAATGTGTTGATTTGGTGCACTTAAATATTGCAATATGGTTGCCACTTAACACTCACTAACACCTCTGTTACATCACATAATTATTGGGAGGGGTGAGGACAGTGAAGATCTCGTCTACAGCAACTTTGAAATGTGCGATGCAGCACGTTGACTGTACTCGCTGTGCTGTGGACAAGATCCCCTGGACTTATTCATCTACCGGGTACAAATTTGTACCCTCAAACATCTCCCCAGGACCCCCACCCCAATAACAGAACTACGATTTCTCTCTTTTTCTGTTAGTTTTGACCCGTTTTTGCTTCAAGAATTTTGAACTTGTGTAATTAGGCACATACTCATTTAGGACCGTTATATCTTAATGAACTGATATGTTTATTATTTAGAAGTGTCTCTTTTTTTCTCTAGCAATACTCTTTATCTTGACATCGACTGTGATGTTAATAAATGAACCCCAGATCTCTTATGCTTAGGTTTTTTTATGGTGTAACCCTTTTCTATCTTTTTGCTTTAAATGTATCTGTGCCTTCGTATTTAAAATATATATTTTATAGACACATATAGTTGGATCTTGCTTTTTAATCCAGTTTGACAATCCCTGCCTTTTAATTGACGTGCATAGTGCATTTTTATTTAGTATAATTATATATAATGCTGGTGTGAGTCTGACATTTTGCTATTTGTTTTCTATATGTCATTTGTTGTTCATTCCTCTGTTGGAACTGCCCTAAACTACGCTAAGGGCAGATTATCTTCTCAAACCAGGGACTGAAATTAGGAGAAGCTTCAGTCCTTGGGAGAAATCTGTTCCCTTCCACTGTCGCTGCTAGGTGGCAGCTCTCCCTCTCGTAGGACGAAAGGCCTTGCACGCTCTGAAAGCCCTTCCCGTCCAGAGGCTTGTGACCTTCCTTTTATTCCCCTCTCGTCCTCTGGGAGCCCCATGAGCGCCACTCGGCGTTTTAGGCTCAGCTTTTGGTTTTGGACTCAAGAGCCTGAGTGATGACGGTGCTTCGTTTTCTCCCCTCACTTCCCCCGGCTTTGCCAGACCTCGGCCCAGCGAGCTCGCTTTGCCTCAGTGTCGTCCTAACGCCTTAGCACAGGCCGTCTTTACCTACACTTTCCCTAGGGCTCCTCCCCGCCCTCCGCGAGAAGGGCCAACATGGTCTCGGCAGTGACTGCTGGAAGCAAAACTTAGCATTGTTATTTCAAGAGAAACCAGTTCAGGAACGCCGTGGCCTGGTCTGGAAGCCTAGCCCGTGCTACTCAACTGCTGTGTGACCGGGGGCGGCGGGGAGGGGGGTGGGGTGGCGATCATTCCTCTGCCCTAGCCCTGGGCCCCAGCAGCGGCCCGTCATGCAGAAGCGTCCTGTCTCCTGTGTGTTCTGGGGCCAGGGGCGGGGGCGGGGGCGCTGGCAGCGGCTAACCCTGGAAACGGTTTTCCTTTTTTCTATTCTTGTTGTTTGTTTCATATATATTTTATGTCAGTTCTGTGGAAGGAACCTCCTTCATCAGTCATTATATAATTACATTCCTGAGGCATTTACCAAGTTTTATTGTCAGGAAGGGTCAATTTATTTGGTTTAATCGTAGTGTGTTATCAACAGCACAACATAATTTTGCTCTGGACCAGAATCTCTTGACAAATATCATTTGTTTTTGCTTTAATTTATTTTTGCCATAATCAAGGTTTATCCAACCCTCTAGTGGCATTTTCAGGGCATGATTAAAGTGTCTCGTGGTCATCTTGCCTCATCGTATTTATGTTGCTGCTTTCTGGGGCTTGGAAGGAGTTATGGGTCATGATTTATTTATTTACTTTTAAAGAGTTTGGTTACATTGGAAATATACAAGTGATTTTTGGTTTCAATCATCCTAATCTAACTATTTATCACTTTATAGACTGTAATTTTCTTTTTTTTAATTAAAAAAATAATATAAGAAAGCCGCCAATGCAAATAAAACCCAGAAGGAAAGAAGGGAGGAGAGCAGTTGGCTGGGAGCTGGAGAACGAGGTTCGAAGAGATTTTGGGGGACAGAAGTTGTCACACAAAGGGCAACGGGCCGGGATTTAGGAGACTGGGATGGTGTGACCAGGGCTTCTCCTAAGCAGTGTGCCGCTTTGGGCGGGCGCCTTCAGCAGCCGGCAGCTCAGGGTGGTGAGAGTGGAGGGGAGGACGTTTCTGAGCAAAGTCCACGTCCGTCCAAGGGAGGCGGAGGGTCTCTTTCCCAGCTAAGCAAGGGGGCTCCCAACCAGCGGGCGTCCCATGCCTGCTTTGCATCCACTCCAAGATCAATCTACCAGTAACTTCCTAAATCTGGTCTTCAGTTTTATACATATTTTTTGTGAAAGGCAGAAATTAAAATTCATTGTCTTTAAGGCCCCTTCTGAGGCCTGAAATTTCAAGATCTTGAAAGAGATTTTTAAGGCTTTAACTCAGTTTTAGGAACTCTTTGAAACTGTTGTAACATTTCACATCTGTGTACAAATGTGCATTTTTCTGGGGGAAGCATTCTTAAAACTGTCATTTGATTCTAGGATGTTCTTTGAGTGCAAAAATATTTTAAAAAATGGATAATTATTTAGTCATAATAATTCATTTAATCATAGCAATCTAGCAAGCATCTTAGTGAATATCTTATGTGTGTTCATGTGAGTCCATAGATCTCAGAAATGTTTAGTTAGTAAATCATCAACAGAAATTGTCTTATTTCTCCTGGGATGGGTTGAATCAGGTCAAGTGTCAGAAATTCTGGGTTCTAGCCCTGCCCCTGGTACCCGGCAGTGACTCTGACACTCAGTGTCCTCATCAAGAAATAACTTTAATTGAAGACACCCTGCCTTCTTCTCGGGGTTGTTCATTCAGTTAATAAACAGAGCAGACACAGCCCTGTATGGTGGGCACTGTGAGTGCAAGGGACACAGCCGTGAGTCCTGCCCCGTGGAACATGCAGGCCAGTGGGGAAGCTGTGGACCTGGTTTTTCTGAGATTGAACCCAGAATTGAACAGGAAAATAAGTATCTAGACAAATCATATATATACTATGCATCCCAAATACAGAGAAATAACAGAAATGCTACCTATGAAATTTCCCTAAAGGAGAGCCATGTGCATCTTGCAAATTGATCTCTGGGCTTTTGGAAACATTCTGAGACTGGCCTCCTGGAGGCTGCTGGGGATGAGAAGGATTAAGAGCCCCTGCTGGGACTTCCCACTCAAGGTGATGGGCCCAGCGTGGGAAATGTGCCCTCGCTGCAAAAACACAAGGAAATAATAAAAATAAAAAAGCAAAAATGTGTGACAGCATACTGAAGGAAGACAGAGGACTCTCAGTAGACCAGACACAGGGACAGATCTCAAGCAGAGCCTTAAACTATCAGAGTGTGTACACGGGGGGCCGGGGGTACTGATAATCTCAAAAAGATAAAGGAATGAATCAAATCTGTTATCAAACAAGAACAGTGATTATGAAGAAGGAATAGACAGTTGATTTGTTCTTTTAATAAGTACAGCCTTCTGGAGATTGCCAAAGAGCTGGCCAGTGAGCTGTACTACTAAATAGGAAGAGATAAAGAAGCAGACAACTGAAAGGATGAGAAGGAGAGAGGAGTGAACAAGAAGATACGCTGTACCTCTAATAGGAATGAAAAGGGATAAAAAAAAAAAAAGGCTGGAGAGCAACATTTGAAGATTTCTTGCCTGAGACATTTCCAGAACTGAAGAAAAACTTGAGCTCTCAAAATGGAAAAAAAAACAAACTGACCAACTGGAATAAGAAACAAAGAAACAAAACCCACACCAACCCTGGTCCGTGCAGCAGTGCCTGAGAATAAGTGAGTGGAGAGAAAATGTCCACAGCCCCCACGAGGAGAAGCGATTGCCCCTGAGGGAGTGGGGATCACAGTGACACCAGCTCCTCAGCAGCCACCTCAGATGACAGGAGACAGTGGAGGATCAGCCTCCGAGTGTTGAGGGTTTGTACCTTGAACTTGAAATGTTTCATCCAGCTGTGTATACGTGGGGGTGGAGGAGTGACCTGCGTCACCAAGCCTTCCGGATGATTCCAGGGCACCCCGAAGTTTGAGAACCCCTGGGCGAGAGCAATTTCTTCATAGACACCCCGGAGAAGTCTCCTCTGTTCCTAATGACTCACTGTTAGCTCCTTTCTTCCCTCAAAAACCTGGAACTTGACTTGCCTAATTTTGACCATTTTTACCAACACCTGGAGTGGGTTACAGGGCCAATGCCTTAAGCCGGGGGTGTCAAACTCATTTTCACTGGGGGCCACATCAGCCTCATGGCTGCCTTCAAAGGGCCGACTGGAACTTCAACTCCTTAACTGTTAAAGAGTAGTTATATCTATACAGTCCTAAAATAACTTTGGCCCTTCGTAGGCAACTGCGAAGCTGATGTGGCCCCCAGTGAAAATGAGTTTGACACCCCTGTCTTAGGCTGAAAGAAGAAATCACAGTGGAGTTGAGCGGTAACTCAGAGGGCAGGTTGGAGTGGAGCCGGAGGGGCAGAGCCAGGACGGGCGTCCGGGGTCAGGTGGCCTGCCAGCAGCCACCACGTTACACGGGGCACTGTCCACATGTGAAGTCCTCTGGGGGCGGAGGGTCCTCTGACTGTGTGACCATCTGCATATGTGTTTAATTATTTCTTTGCTCCAAGACAGAGCTTGATACGGAGTTTGCAATAAACTGGAAAGACGGAGAGGAGACCCACTTTTGCTCAGCTTTTCAAAAGGTTTATTTTCAGCTTCTCCAGTGAATGCTGATTAGGGAAGATTTTTTTGTTCCCTGCTAGTTCAAGTGTTTACTGTCTGGCTTTTCTAGAGCTGACTCCAGTTTCTCCCCTGAAGGACTTCTGTCATTTTTAAAGTGTTTAATTTCCCCTTTGGATTAAAAGTAAAAAAAAAAAAAAAAAAGTGAGTTTCCATTCAGCCAACAGTGGAGCAGTGGTTGGAAGCATTGCTTTTCAATCCCAGCTGTGATGAGACTCATACCGTTACGGCCCCCGAGCCCAAAACTGAGAGGAGCAGGTGGAAAGCGGTCGGGGCGCCTACGGCGTCACTGCACGCCGCATGGCATCCCTGCACGCCGCGCGGCGTCACTGCACACTGCGCGGCGTCACTGCACACTGCGCGGCGTCACTGCACACTGCGCGGCGTCACTGCACGGCGTCACTGCACAGCGGCACTGCACGCCGCGCGGCGTCACTGCACACTGCACGGCGTCATTGCGCGGCGTCACTGCACGCCGTTCGCCTCCCCTTCCGTCCCAGGGCACACTGTGGTTTTCATCTCTGGGTCTGCAGCAGCAAACACGGAGGCAATGAAGTTGGTCAAGACACACTTGGAATAAATGAATGCATGCATGGGCGGCTGGATGGTTGGATAGATGGATGGACTAACAAATGAACGAGTGAATAAATGAATGAATTTCTTCATTTTTTAGTTGAATTGGTTTCAGTGTTTCATGGCACCGGAGGCAAATAGGTCAGTCCCTTGATACACGTTTGCAGATCTTTGGACTGTACCCTTCAGTGTGCAGAGCAGTGCCGCCCTCGCTGTTTTTGATTAAGCACTCCCCCGCCCCCGCCCCCCAGGTTACTCTGAAGCTTGGGGGGAAGTGCCACCCAGCTCCACCTTAGAATGAAGAGTCTTAGGGATATTTAAGACCACACATTCAGGAAGTAGCTGAATTGAGACCAAAAATCCATCTCTTAGGATTCTCTCCTCAGTTAAGCAGATAATAGACCAAATTATATCTTCAGCCACGCTGGTTCAAAAGGTGGGAAATGCAACTTAAGTGCAGGGTATAACATTAAATCCCAATTTTAATTCAGAGAAGGTGCCTGGGGAGGAGGAGGATATTAAAGTCTGTGCTTTGTGAAAATCCACATTAGAACTTAATGGTTGGTTATGATTGAGAAGCGGGGGGGTGGTAGTGGAACAGATACGTCTTTAAAACTGTAGCACCACCCCTGGGTGATCTGAAGGTCATCAGGGTGGATCTGGAACACATTTCTCACTTTCCTTCCTCCCTGTTCTGCACCAGTCCTCAGAGGGGAGGGGAGGCATAAGTAAAGCCGAGGTGTCCCCATGGGTCTATCTCTGTGCCCAACTCAAGTGGCTGATGTCTGAATCCTCCAGAGAGCGTACAAGTATCCATGAGGTGCTCTGCTGAGGTTCCTGTCCGGCTCTGAGACAAAGCAGCTCCCTGCCAGGGCAATGCGCGGGAGAGGGGCACTATGCCCTGTTAGCCTGGCCACAGCCCAGCTCTGGCACAGAGGAGCTCGCAGCCATTGTTGGAGGTTTTGCAGCCCTGGGAAATGGCAATGGTTCCAGCTGAAAACACAGGCTTAGTGAAAAATCAATTCCCTGAAAGCTAATTTACTGAAAGCCGGCTTACCAAATGACCAAGTCACTGAATTATTGAAGAGTTTTTATGAAGTTTTAGTTTCACCCTTGCACCTGTCCTGCCCTCTGCTTATGTCTGAGTAATGCTGATGTTGCGGGGAGGGGAAGAGACCAGTTCTTAACTGTGGGTTAGTTACCATAGTCTATGCTAAGTGGACTTCTGTCCTGCCTCTGGTCCCAAATCTGGTTGGTCTAAAACACCCTCATTAAGACTCAAATGAGTGTGTTTTTCCTTAAAAGCAATTTAAGATCATCTGTAATTTTGGAGACATGAGCTTTGTCATTTTGTACCAGCTAGGATTCCAACTGAGTGCTAGCCACAGAAAACCTGACTCACAGGTTAGGGTCCCTCCCTCACTTCTGTAAAAGGAAGTCTGAAGGGGACCAGTGTAGCACTAAGACTCCTACACACTTCTTGATGCACTGTTATCAGCTTTGGCTTCAGTCCTCATGTGGAGAGATGGCTGCTGCACCTCCAACCATCACACCTACATTCCAAGAAGGAATCAAAGAATAAGACAAAGGGAAGGAGCTGTGTCACTCCTCTCATCAGGTAAACTAGAGCATTTCAAAAGCCCCAGCTGCCAGACTTCTTCATAATGGTCATTGGTCAACAATTGTCACATGGCCACACCAGTGTCACTGGTGTCAACATATCTTCCTGTCCTTGTCTCTGGAGGTGAAATGGTGGTGGGTGAACTGTCCTAGGCCTGGTTTAAGGTTTTATGTAAAAACTTTTAGGGTTCTGTAAGGGAATAAGGCTTTTTAGGTGGCCGAGGTCCTACAAACCGAACTGGGTCGAAAGAGTCCCGATTTGAGGGTATTCCCGTTACTGCAATCCCATTTCTGCCCATCAGTCAGAGGACCTGAGGAAACTCAGTATGCAAGGATGAATAAATAAGGCCTGACGACAAGTACGTATTGATTCTATAGCCAGCTAAAATGTGACTGGATCACCGGAGAGGGTAAGTGCATCAGGACTTGGCAGGAGAAAGGGAGCCCCCTCCTGGTGGGGAGGACCAATGTGAACAAAGCGTCTTATATCAATACTTCTAATGCTTATTTTTCAAATGGACATCCATGCAAATTTACTTCTACTTAGTGGCCCCTGCTGGGGCCTCTACATGCCCGGATCCTAAGCATTGAGACTCCAGCGGTGCTTCCTAAATGCAAGAAGAAGAAAGGAGCCACTCGGGTATTTCCTAAGAGCCCCAAGTGAACTCTCAGAGCCCTGAAGGGTTCTGGGGAAAGAGCTCAGGAAAGCCGTAAAAATGATCCACTGCTCTCTGAACTCTGTTGTTCTATTAAAAATCAGCCAGCTTACAGTTAGCAAGCATTTTCATTAAATCATCATAAACATGACAAAGACGGGGACGGAGAGGAAATTGGAAAATTCTTTGGGGAGAAAATAGTCTATCTCCAATATATTATAATGTAGTAGCTATTTTGTTTGGAATAACTAGAGAAAATGGCTTTAAAACCAAGCAGAACTTCCCAGTAATTAGCTGGGATACTTAATTATTTGATCTTTAAATTGGGAATAGTCATACCCCTGTGGAGAAAGCACAACTGTTATCCCCCAACATCTGATTCTCCTGGACTGAGCAGATGGGGGGTGGTAGTTTCCTACTCTCTTGAAGTTGGGCATGTCCACATGACTTGTTTTGGTCAATCAAATGTGGGTGAATGCGTCCTGTGTCACCTCCAAATGGAAGCATTCAGTAGTCAGTGTTGGAGACTCATTGCTCTATTTTTCCTGTGGAATTAAGTGTTGCTATGAAGGGCCCCTATGATCAAAGCAGACTACAGTCCCATCGTTCTGCCCCACTCTTTTTTTGTGGTGGCTTCCATAGTCAAGGTTGCCTCATGGTCTAGGATAACTGATGGAGCGCCAGCCATCACACCCACAATTCAGGTGGGATGAAAGAGGAAGAGGGAAAGGCATGAAGAGTCTGCCAGCTGAGTGAAGCCCCTTTAGTGAAATTTCCTGTAAGCCCTACCACTGAGCTATACTCACATAGCCTTGGCTACCCCCAATCGCAACAGTCTGAAAGACCTTCTCTTTGAGCTCCGCACATTGCTGCCCCCAGTGGAGTGGGGCTTCTGTGACTGAGAAAAATGGTGAAAGTAGTTATCAGGTATGCAGCCAGCAGCTTCTGGGATGATCAAGTGCTGTCTACCCTGCCTGCTTCCTCACATAACTAAGTTCCAAATCTAAGTTCTATGTCTGACTTATAAAGAGCTCTGTTAAATGTCTACACTCCAGAGGTTGTTTAGTGCACTGGGGTGGGGAGATTGTCATGACAAGAAGTGACAAAAGGAGAAAAGAATGTCAAAAAGCTCTGGGGTGGCATGAATGAGAGATTTCTGTTATATTTTCCTAACATTAAACATGATGGTTCATGTTAAAAGAGACTTAAAAGTACATCCACAGTGTTGTGTGAAACACACTTAAATATTCCAGGGGTTGTGGCTGAACCCTGAAGGCATGGGTGAGCCTTCAAATGTTATTAAGGAATTTCCTGACTGGAGGCAGCCCCACCCACCTTAAATCAGTCATCAGACAGCCTCTTAGAAAAGGGAGAGCAAAGGGGCGGGAGAAGAGGGGTCTGCACTTGGGTCTTGGGCCTGTTACAAAGGAGCTGGGTGACCTTGGAAGTCCCTGGAGCCAAATTCTTGTCTACAAAATGAGACAGTTGGGGGAATTAGTGAGAAAATATATGTGTTACTTTGTAATCCACAACCACACGCAACAAACATTAATTGTTCGTTAAGTAGTAAGTGATCATTCATTTGGACGCTGAGACAAACTAGGCACTTTAAGAATGTTCTCCTACCTTCATCCCCGGTAAAGGACCACCCCCCGCCACCACACAGGTCGGCACACAGACAGTCCCGCGGGACCGGTATTATCCTTATTTATCAGAAAGATGCTACTCAGAGTTGTCGAGTAACTTGGTCAAGGTCACATGTCTATTCGGTGTCTCTGCCCAAGGTTTGCTGCTATTATATGTTTTTGCACTAGTACAATGATTCAGGGAGCATCAGAGTGTTCGCTTCTCAAATTGCCCTTTTCCAACTGTGGAGAGCGGACACAGGCAAGCGTTCTCTCTTGTCTGGTGAGGAGTTACTGCTGTGCTACGGGAAAGCTGAATGTCAGAGGCTGATTTGGGAACCCGTGAGCCGGAGGCCTTTTCGTGGCCCTCCCCAAGCGCCCCTCGGCCACCCACTGTGCTGGGTAGATTTGAATGAGTTGGGGAAGGACAGAATGGATCCTTCTTTTTGTTTCCTGAGATAATTGAGAGGCCGAACAACTAATGGAAACATCTTGTTCCAGAGAGAAAAATGTCTGTGGAGCCTCCTTCTTTCATGCACCATAGTCATCCCACCAACTTTCAAAGCTCCACTGAAATGATTTCCAAATGAGGCTGAATTGCAAGACCCAGGGGACGATACTCAGTGTGGTTGACAGAATCATGTCTTCCTCTGAAAAAAAAAAAAATCCATGTCTTAATCCCTAGCATCTGTGACTGTTATTTCACTAGGCAAAGAGTCCTTGAGGATATAATTAAGTATTAAATTAAGGATTTTGAGACAGGGAAGTTAGCATGGATTATGCAGGTGAGTCCAATATAACCAAATTGGTCCTCAAAAGCAAGAGCTTCCCCAGCTGTAGTCAGAGGGAGATGCAACTGCGGGGGAAAGGCACGGAGAGGCGGTGTGGTTGGTCGGCTTTGAAGATGGAGGAACGGGCCGTGAACCGAGGGATGCAGGCGGTCTCCAGGAGCTCGAAAATGACAGGAAACAACAGATTCTTCTCTGGAACCTCCAGAAGGGAAGGCAGCACGTAGATGCCTTGATTTTAGTTCGGTGAGATCTGTGTTGGACTTCTACAGACCTATATGACAAATTTGCGTTGTTGTAATCCACAGAGCTTTTTTGTGATCTGTTATAGCATCGATGGAAAAAATATATATACTTGGGAGTATTACTGGTTGAAAACCTTCCTGGTCCCTGGGCCAGAACACTTCTAAAACATGGGTCTGATCTGCCTCCCTCACTTCTCAATCCCATCAGACTCCACATCCTGTTGATTCCACCCACAGAAGTGACACATGCCACTAGCTATTACCCTTTGAGGGCTTGCCTCCTGCCAGGCACACACTGGACACTTCGTGTACTTTTTCTCCAGTCTCCACAACTCTTGCCAAGAAGGTAACGATTCCTTCTTAGCAGGCGAGAAAAAAAAGGAAGACTTTGAGGTTACTTGACCTGTCTGGATAGAAGTGGTGGAGCCAGGATTCAAATGTCCCTGTTTTCTCTGGCAGGCATCTTGGATGCTGAGGATGGGGAGATATGAGGGGGTGGGGAACCTCACCAACATTTGGGAATCCGGCTCTTCTTCTCCAAACCCATGGCCATGGCCCTGACACAGGTTCTATCTCTGACTGGGGTTTGGCCATTGCTTCCTAAAGTGTCCCCTATCTCTGGATCTCATCCCTGTCAATCCATCATGCGCTGTAGGCACAGCGACTTCTCATTGGAGAAGCTTCCCTGCTTAAACCCTCCTAGGGACCCCCACTTTCTGCTGCATAAAGGCCAACTTTCTTAGCATGACATTCAAAGCCTTTCCCAATATGGCTCTGGGTTCAGTCCATCCCTCCAAACTCTATGCTACAGATCCACCAATGTGTTAGCTTTGTACCAGAATACACCACGGATTTTCATCACCATTTGTGCAAACCTCCCCATGTGTCAAACAAGGAAAGTTTAGATCAGAGATGTGAAGCTAGCTGCCTTAGGTCACACAAGCCTCTACAAAGCAGAGTCAATACTAGAACACCAATTCCCCATTTGACCACCCTGCAGCCTTCAAGAGATAATCTCTGATCCCTCCACTTCCCTCCTCTGCCACCATTACTGAGTGAAAACAACCATCCTCTCTCATGGGGAGAACTATAATACAATACACCCGATCTGTTCTCCAGGTGAAATGAAAATCTGATCATGCCTCTCCCTGGCTTAAAAACCCTTCACTAGCCATTGCTTTTGAGGACCCAAACCCTCAAGGATGTGGTCTTTCTATGACTTTTCAGCCCCATTTCAGGACCCTCTGCCTGTCAGTTGATACCCAGCCTCTTTCAGATCCTCCACAGACTTTGCTCCCTCCCATCTCAGGGCCTTTGCACATGCTAGCTTCTCTATCTGGGGTGCTCTTCTTCCTCTCCAACCTTCTCCCTTACCCTTCGCCTCCCTTCAACCATTACTTCCCCAGGAAGCCTTCGTGGCTGCCCTTCCTGAGATGTTCTTCCTGCTTTCACTATTTGGCCCTTGTTCCATCCTTCAGTCTATAATCTGTGCTCTCTTCGGCAGCGCATACACTATAGTTACCCATGTGTGAGATTATTTCATTAATGTCTTCTTTCTGTCAAACTCCATGCCCCATTAGAGCAGAGACTGACTTTACCTGATCGCGAACTTTTGTGTGCCCTGTGTTGATCCCAGCACCTGGGATGAGGATGGAGTGCAATAATTATCTAAAATAAACACCAGCTGGCCCTGGCTGTGAAGTCAACCCTGTATTTGCCCTTTATGGGTCTTTTAAAGGAAAGAGCAAGAAAGGTATCAAATGTTCAACTATTGGAGACACAAAATTGGGTATCCCACCCCCTGGGTTGTTTTGTGATTTGTTGTTGCTGGTATTAATTTTCTTTTGCTTAGTTTGGGGAAAAGGGTGCAAATGTAAAATACATAAACAAAACCACTCTGAAACAGCTTTAAACTGTAAAAAAAACTTTTAATCTGCCAAATGAATAAATTTAAATTAATCATATTTGAGAACACAAGTAGGAACTGTAACTCATTTCTTGGAAAAGGAGTTTTTAAATATTTTTATTTTAAAACTGTAACATCTTTAGGGACAGAGCTGCAAAATGAGGCTTAGAACCTTATTGCATTTTTTAAAATGTGGTACAGGACATAAGCAATAACCTATGTATAGAAGAAAAGACACAGCTGATTCCCAAATTATCCTTGTTTTCTGCTTCTTATCACATTTATGACACCATCTGATCTGAAAGTATTTCAAATACTTGTGCTCAAGGCTTTTCAGCATTTGGACAATGCAGATGAGCTCTATTGAACTTTAAAGGGTTTTCCATCGTTAGCTTGTTTTTACTGGGGATACGAAGAGGTGCATTGTTTCATCTACAGTTTCCTTGCCATTCTACCATCCAGAATCCAGCAGAAAGTAGTAAATTACCTTACTCCCAAATCTGTCCTAAAATAACACTGTTCCTTTCAACAACACTGCAGATGTGTGTTCTGCTTTTTCTTTTTTTATTTAGCTTTTAAAAAATATATTTGATTGATTATGCTATTATAGTTGTCCCATTTCCCCCCTCTATTCTCCTCCGCCCTGCACACCCCTTCCCACTTGCATTACACCCCCCTCCAAGTTCATGTCCCTGGGTCTTACATATAAGTTCTTTGGTGTCTACATTTCCTATACTATTCTTAACCTCCCCCTATTTATTTTGTACCTACCATTCATGCTACTTACTCTCTGTACCTTTCCCCCATTCCCACCCTCCCCTTCCCTGCTGATAACCCTCCATGTGATCGCCATTTCAGTGATTCTGTTCCTGTTCTAGTTGTTTGCTTAGTTCATTTTTGTTTTTGTTTAGATGTGGTTGTTGATAGTTGTGAGTTTTTTGTCATTTTACTGTTCGTATTTTTGATCTTCTTTTTCCTAGATAAGTCCCTTTAACATTTCATATAATAAGGGCTTGGTGATGATGAACTACTTTACCTTGACCTTATCTGCAAAGCACGTTATCTGTCCTTCCATTCTAAATGATAGCTTTGCTGGATAGAATAATCTTGGATGTAGGTCCTTGCCTTTCATGACTTCAAATACTTCTTTCCAGCCCCTTCTTGCCTGTAAGGTTTCTTTTGAGAAAGCAGCTGATAGTCTTATGAGAACTCCTTTGTAGGTAACTGTCTCCTTTTCTCTTGATGCTTCTAAGATTCTCTCCTTATCTTTAATCTTGGGTAATGTAATTCTGATGTGCCTTGTTGTGTGCTTCCTTGGGTCCAACTTCTTTGGGACTCAGTTTCCTGGACTTCCTGGAAGTCTATTTCCTTGGCCAGACTGGGGAAGTTCTCCTTCATTGTTTTTTCAAATAAGTTTTCAATTTCTTGTTCTCCCTCTTCTCTTTCTGGCACCCCAATGATTCAGATGTTGGAACATTTAAAGTTGTCCCGGAGATTGTTAAGCCTCTCCTCATTTTTTTGAATTCTTGTTTCTTCATTCTGTTCTGGTTGAATGTTTCTTTCTTCCTTCTGTTCCAAAGCATTGATTTGAATCCCAGTTTCCTTCCCATCACTGTTGGTTCCCCATACATTTTCCTTTATTTCACTTTTCACAGCCTTCATTTTTTCCTCTATTTTGTAACTATACTCAACCAATTCTGTGAGCATCCTGATTACCACTGTTTTGAACTGTGCATCTGATAGTTTGGCTATCCATCATTTAGTTGTATTTTTTCTGGAGCTTTGATCTGTTCTTTCATTTGAGCCATTTTGTTTTAGTCTCAGCACACCTGTTACGTATAAGGGGCGTAGCCTTAGGTGTTCGCCAGGGCTGGGTAACCCACATCACTTCGTTGTGGCGCTGTCTGTGGGGGAGGGGTCTGAAGGGAACAGTGCCGCTTGCTCTGCTCTGGGCCAGGTTTCAGTCACTTCCCCCGCTACCCACACGCAAATTGGGCCATTCTGGTGCTGATTCCCAGGTGGGTGGGTTTTCATACGTTTTAGAACCCTATAGGTTTCTCCAATGAACTCTCCTGTGAGGCTGGGAGTTTCTCCCAGCCCCTCAACCCCCACAGGTTTTTTCAATCAGAGGTTTTGAGGCTTCATTTCCCAGCGCTGGAAACCTGGGCTGAGCGGTCTGTCTTGCTCTCCAGTTGTTCCTCCTAGTTTATCTGCACAGAAATGTGGGACCACCCAGTCTGCCAGCTGCCACCTCACTCAGTCCTCCAGCTGTCACCTTGCTGTGCGTTCTCCACCCCAGCTGCCCATCTCCGCCCCTCCTACCAGTCTGGATGAATGTATCTTCTTTAATTCCTTGGTTGTTATACTTCCATACAGTTCAACTTTCTGTCAGTTATGGTCGTTTTTTTGTTTTTAAATTTATTTTTGTCCTTCTTTTGGTTGTGTGAGGAGGTACAGTGTATTTACCTATGCCTCCATCTTGGCTGGAAGTCTCTGTTCTGCTTTTTCTTAAACTTCATGCATGAAACATATGCCCTACCTAGTGCTTTTGTTGAACATACCATAATTTGGAGATAAAACAATATTTTAAGAAACTACTAGAATTCAAAATTTATGCCAATATTTGTTTTATCTCTGTTGCATTCCTAATGCCCAGCACATAAGAGACACCCAATAAATATTTTTAAATGAACATATTTATTCATCTTATTACATTAAAAATAATATATTTCTATTTCAGAAGTTTTTGGTGAAACAGAAAAACAAGAAGGAAAAAACATACATCTACTTAAAAATAATCACTATTAACTTTTTGGCATATTCTTCAAGACATTTTATCATTATTTATGCATGTATATATAGTTTTTTCTTTTTACATGTTATACATACAGTTTTCTAATCTATTTTTTAAAACTTTCAACATCCTCCATGTACATATTACATACCCTCAAGTATTTCCAACTACATCATTATTGGGGATGTTGTTCCACAGTGTATGTAACTAATCCCAGCAGAAGATACAACCAATGTCATAAACGCTCTATTTTTTAGCACTTCAGGAAAATAGGACATTGTGGTTACCAGGGAGTGAGTCTCCAGAGCCAGAATTCAGTGAACTATGCTAAGCCTCAAATCACACAGAACATGCTTCAGTCTTTCTTTGATGAATCACAAACATTCTAGAATGACTTTCCATGAGGAAGGAAACATCCTTTACTTGAGAAAAGTTACATTATGTGCCAGGATAGCTAAAGAAAACAACAGCCATAGTACTTCTGGTATCAAAAGAGGAACCCAAATCAAGCCTCTGCAGTACCACCAAATGGCCCCTCACAATAGAAAGAAGAAATGGTGGCCGCGTTTCTTTGTGTCTGAGGCTAAACATTCCGAGTCCCTTGTTTCCTTGTTTTAGCTGACAACCCCAGCCCCTCATGTCTACTCCCTGCTTTAGATGGAGTAGGAGATCCAGGCTGTGTTACTTTGAAGATCAAAGGTTCACTTTGAAGAAGAACTGGCCCCATCTGACAAGTGCATAGGATATTGTCTCTAAGGCTGCTTTTGAAGTTGATTTGTGCTTGCGAGTCGTGATAGAACCTACCACAGCAGCAGTAAGACTAAATGTTGAATAGTGCCAAGGGTGGCCATTAGGATCGTGGTCTGTGGGAACACAGTATTTGGTGGGGCATCTGTCTCTGACTGAAGAGAATTCTTACTGGTACTTGGAGGGCTGCCTCAGCCCCTACACACAGACACAAAATTATATTTTATATTAAAAAATTCCCACTGTCAAATTGCCATAGAACACAAACCCAAATGGATTTCTCCAGAACTCACCACTACTACTGATCACAAGTTCCACAGCATTGACTTTAATGAAAAACTAGCAACGTCTCCTCTCTAGATAAGAATTTCAACAATGAATTATATTAGGTGATTGATATGACAGTTTCTCCAAGCTGGTTTTGTAGCCTGAATAAGTGAATGTGTGTTGTAAACTGTAAGGATTAAACAAGGTTAAGAGATAGGGGACAGGTTACATACCCCGTAATTGCTAAAATGTGTTCAGTTTATTTGCTGTAAAGTGTTTATTTAAAAGAAAGTACTTCCAATAAAATCTCAGGCCCAGAATTAAACTTCTCAGGATAAAAACCAGTTGCATAAAGAAAACATTCGCTTAAGTCCAGATGAGATCCCTGCTGATGACCCCGAGGCAAAGTGGTTACTATTTCATGCTGCCCATGGGTGAAATGTGACTTCAAGCTTCTAAGTGTGAAGGTGGTGGCAGAGACT
Source organism: Micronycteris hirsuta (assembly GCA_004026765.1). Taxonomy (NCBI): domain Eukaryota; kingdom Metazoa; phylum Chordata; class Mammalia; order Chiroptera; family Phyllostomidae; genus Micronycteris; species Micronycteris hirsuta. The sequence goes on from PVJI01002412.1 coordinate 78,686, forward strand.
GACCCTTTCCCATCTCCTCCAAGAAGACCTCACCTGTCCTCAGACGTAGAGACTGGTTCTTGGCCCCCTGGGTCCATCCCGTTGGCCCCCAGCACAGTGCCTGCACAGAGCACAGGTTCTTACATGCTTACAGGTGAGGAAGAAGAGAGGAGGAGCAGAAAGGGAGGGTCTCGTCCTCCATGACCCTCTATGAGCCCACAACGATCTTTCGGCTGATGGCTCCTGGCAAGGTGTAGATGAAGAGGACCAGGAAGATGATGAGGATGATCAGAATGAAAGCAATGATGATGTACTTCTTGTAATTCCTCCAGATGAGGTGGTAGAGGCACTTGAAGGGGCTCACGAACCAGGAGAAGGAGGTGTCTGGGCGGCTGAGAGAGAAGCAAGAGGAAATCAGGGAAGGGGGCTCTGCTGTCTGCCTGCAGGATTCTCTAGACCTCAGCCAGTATTTCTGACTCCTACTTCTCCATGAGGAGAAGCCTGAGAGCAGGAGAAGCAGACCGCGGTGGCTTAAAACAGAAGCAATCTATCCTTTGGGGAGATAATGATTCCTCATCATTTATTGTTTGGCCTGGCGGAGGGCAAGAGCCTAGTTAGAACCAGACAGAGGTCTGAGGGCCCTCCATCTGACCCACGCTGACCAGCTCAAGCCCCACCTCTTCCCTGAAGCCCACCCTGACCACCCAGTCCATAATGAGCCCCCTCATTCCAAATTCTCATCTTACCTATCACTTGGCTTGGCCCCTTTCTGAACATAACCTATCTGTCTTCTACACGATGACAACTATTCTATGAGCCTGTGTGTTCTCCCTGAACACACTGAAGGCTCTCGGAAGGCAGAGCTTATGCCTTACATTTCCTCAGTGTTCTTCGGAGGGTTTTTTTAGTAGGTGCACACCAGGGGAGCTCAATAAGTAATTTTGAATTAATCAGTAGATAAGTCCCTAACACTGTGGTAGATGAAAGGTACATTCAGAGAAGGGACCACTTATCTTGAGGTCTGGGGAGGGAGAGCAAAAATACAATTTGAAAGAGGATTTTGTATGCATATTTCATATCTGTATATGTTTACTTTTTTATACTGATATATAACCATAGATTAAATTGAATATAGTAACCCTCCTAGTAATTCCACTTCTGGGAGTTTACTTTAAACTAATAATTCATAAAGGGGAAACCTTTTCATCATATTATGATAATAGAAAAAGGGTAGATATAAATTAAATATTAAATTATGGGATGGTAACCGATTCAACTGTGGGCATCAAGGCTATGGACTATCCCATAACCATTAAAAAGTCCTAATTATGACAACTGTGGGAACAAAAGAAAACTTTCCTGTACAGGATAAGTGATACATGAACACAATTTTGCATGTAAGATTATAGAATCAGTAGACAAAAAATCATGCAAAATTCCAATTCACATAAAAAAATGAGTAAAAAAATATGAAATTACTCTAGAAATGCTTTTGTGGTAGTATTACAGAAAACGTACCCTCTCCACTTGGCTGTCTTGGGTTTAGAATAGTTTCAATGACAGAAACAAAAAGCTACATGGACTGGATGGCACCCGTTGGCACCTCCTGGCTTCTTGGTTCTCCTGGCGGGATCCTCGCCGGGTGTCCAACCTGCGGCCCATGGGCCACGTGCGGCCCAGTACAGCGTGAACGTGGCCCAACACAAATCATACATTTACTTAAAACATTACAAGATTTTTTTGTGATTATGCGTTGCAATGTATTTAATGTGTGGCCCAAGACAACTCTTCTTCCAGTGTGGCCCAGAGACGCCAGAAGGTCGGACACCCCTGTGTCCCCACCCTCCCCTAGGGGGCCGCAGAGGGCCTTCCCCATTTCTGCCGCTCGCTCCCACTGACGACGCCACTCACTTGGGCTTGGCCAGGGGCTCTGGCTCCTTCCGCGCTTTTCCCACGGGGTTTTTCTCAGCTTCTTCTGCAGTAACAAGGTGGAACTCAGCTTCCACCTTCCCCTGCGGAAAGATAAAACCTTCAGTTCCTGGTCACAAAGACCTGCTGGGGCATCGCCAACCTTCCAGAAAAGTGTTATCCTGTGGGAGATTGCCGGGAAGTGCTTTGACTGGGCTGTGCTTTATTTTGAGAAATAGTGGTATCTGTTTGGCTCTGCGAGGAGCCGTTGTTTAGGGTGAACAATAGAAGCCCTGAGATGACATTACAATACTATTGAGTTTTGTGAAAACAGTCCCACATGTATATAGACATGTGTTCTCAGGCACATGTACTATTTAATTTGTAATAATTTATGGCTGAGGAAAGAAGATTGAATGAGGTTTGCTAAGTTGTATTATAAAATTAGGGTCTGCACTCAGGCCCTCTGACACCAAATTCTAACCTCTGCTGTTGTATATGTCCAAGTGACCCCTTTCGTGGAAGAAAAGAAGCCGGATATTTGTTTAACAATAAAGAAATATGCCTTTTCTGAAGGGCTTAAGAAGGATGCCACAATTATTGCCATGGCTCTAGCACTCGAACATGATTTTGACTTTCATCCAGGGGCTGAACTTGGGTAGCCTACGGAATGTTATAGTGTAGGGTAGCATAGCATAGCGTGGCAGAGTGTAGCATAAGAACTGAATGAATAGGATACAGTGCAGACAGGGCTGTGTCTGAAACCAGGCTCCGCCCCTCACTAGCTGGGCCGCTTACCTTCCCTCGGTCGCTTACCTTCCCTCTTTTAGTCTCATGTTTGTGGGGATGTCAACCGCATGCATCCCGTAAGTTTGCTTTGAAAAGTAAATGAAATAGCACCTATAACAGGACTCAACCTCGTGCCTGGTAAATAGTCACCTCTTAAAAAATTATGGCTGTTACCTTTAACATTGTTTCACGGATAGAAACACATAATTTAATGAGAAACACATCCTGCCCATAGAGAAAAATTCCAAAGATGTCCCAAGGACCCGTAGTCCCAGAGGGACAAAAATGCGAAGAAAAGGGAGGCGGAGATGATAAAGTGAATCCTGCCCTGCACACCGGAGTCATCAGTTAATGTCATGGAGAGCCTGCCCCTTTCTCCCTGCCCTGCCCGAGTGGCCCCAAAGCACTCGTTTGGCAGCTGAAAGGCAGCAGAGGAAAGCGCTTCCTGACACAGTCGGATAAACGCCGCGCCTCATCCCATATCTCTCTGCACAGAGCGTTCCGAGTCCCGTCTCGGGCATCCGTATGCAGCCAAGCACCAGGTAAAGGCCTTAAGCTAATCATATCCTCCAAACATAAATTTAAATCAGAGCAAGAAAAAAAAAGGACAGTTTGAGAGACTATCTATTAACCCAGTGACACCTGTGCAGGGAAGAAAAGGTCCTGGAAAGACTAGATTTGTGGCTGCTGCACATGTCATTAATATTCATGGTTTCCGACCTCACCTGCCTAGCGAGCGAGGCGGGGGCAGGCTGAGCGGCGACTGTTCAGGCCAGATGTGCCTTCTGCAGCAATAATTCTGGCTATTAACACTCAGCTCTCACTGGCCTGACAGGAGGCAGAGTCTCATTCATTAACGGTGGGAACGTACGCTGGCAAAACCCTTTAGGAAGAGGAATACACTTATACCCACTTGTATGTACATATACACACTCATACATATACATGCATACATATTGTACATGTGAGTGTGTGCATTATCTAACATAGCTGTACTCTAGGCCTAGGAATTCCATTTCTGGGAAGATAAATTAAGGAAATAACTCCAAACTTAGGAAAAGGTTTCTGCACAAAGCACAGTTGCCTTTCTTTTAGATGCTCAGACTGTCCTGGCACAATGAGCTGTCACACTAAACTCATCCTGTGCTTCTCTGCCCTGGACCTGGAGTCGGTCATTTCTCCAACGATGCCTCTTGCTTGTAGTGGGGACAGAGGGTTTAGAAGCCAGGATCCAGGAGCTAGGAGTCTTCTCTGCTAGCGAGCGAGTTTCACCTTTTCATCATGCTTTGTTCTTGAAAAATTCATGTTCTGCCCTGCATGACCCCTCCACTCCCTCAAAGTGAATTAGGTCCCTCCCTCCTCTCTCTTCCTTTTGTGTGACAGACACTTTGATTATTTCATGCATGGCTGCATTATTAATACATCTGTTCTTCTCCCTGGGCTCTGAGCTGGTTGAGGGTAAAGGCCATGCTTACTTCATTTCTGAATCCATCCGTTCATCAATCAGTTCACTGACTGAGGATCTAATCTGTGCTAAGCTGGGAAGCCAGAACTGAGGCCAGAGGCTGCCATGTGGCAAACCCTCAATAAGTCCTTAGGAGAATGGGAAAGAACGACCCGCCTGGAGTCTCATTCTCTTCCCCCAATTGCTCCACTCAGCGGGGATTGCCCGGAGAACGGAGGGAAGAGAAAAACTCCCAGAAAACATAGTAAAACCAGACACCATGGAGTCAGGCTGGCAGCTGCTATTCATCCAGGCAAGTTCAAAGGGAATCCTGGCCTCACACCCACTAGGCCCCCAGAGCAGAGAGAGAGAGAGAGAGAGAGAGAGAGAGAGAATAGTTCTCTCTCCAGACCGGCTTCCTGGATGTGCTGCTGCCACTGGGCACAGGAGCAGAGGGGAGAGCATGCTCCTCCCCCTACCCCCCCCCCCCACCCTAGAGGAGGTCAGCAGCAGAGACAAGAGGCCACCAATGCTGCTCAGTCCCTTTTCTCAACTTCATCGATCACTGAAGTAGTCCCTCCTCCCTTACAGAGACTGTGGGAAAGGCAAAGGAACTTTCTTCCCAGTGTTTGTGAAAGGTCAGAATTCCTACAGCATGTGCCACACAGTAGGACCAAGCTGGCAGTGCAGAGACAAGGACAAATGACTTTCCTGGCAGTCACTCTCTCAAGGGCATTTCCAAAGGATGGATCACTTTTTAAATTGAGTCTTGTATTTGAGGATGAAAGGATAAAGTATTTATGTAAAATTCACATCATTCAAGACTTGATGCATAATTTGTAGAAATGTTAAGAAAAAAAGAAAAGAAACAACTAATGCCAGGGGCATAAGTTCGAGCCAAAAGGACAAAACCACCCCGACAGAGTCAGCTATTAAATCAAGTATGCTGAAATATGGCAGGCTTAATGCATTTATAAAGGGTTCAAAATTCTTGCTCCTCAGCAGAACCTTTGCCCTAAAGGGCTGTATGTTATTTTTACTGCAAAGCGTCTCACTGGAAGTTTGCAAAATGACTCATTTAAAAAGCATAACGTTCCTTACCTGCCCCCTTCCCCATCTCCTACAGCTGCCACTTACTGTGAGTTCTTTGCTTTTAGCGAAAGGCCACCAGCCTCGCACACGCTTTTGCTGGAATATGGAGATCTTGCTCTCCTCACTTGCATTTTCAAACTTGGCGAGATCACAGCCTTTGGCAGACTTGGCTGCCCGGGGGAAACTATTGAGGTTCATTTCCAGGGAGCCTGTGAAGAGATGCCCGTGAGAGTTATGGAAGGGCTTTTAAAGTCAATCCCCATTCTTAATTCACCCATCTACTCATTTGTTCATTCAGCCATCCATCCACCAATCAATCATCCCTCCATCCATCCACCCAACCATACATTCATCCCTCAGCAGTCATTCATTCAATTAGCACCAGATCGGATCACTAGCATGAGCTGGGTATTGGGGATACAAATATGATCAAGACATATTTGGCGCCCTCAAAGCACAAGGGCAGAGCTACAATATGAACCCTTCAAGCCTCAGTGTAGGTCAGGTGTAGGCATCTCTGCCCCTGACTGCAGTCTGAATTATGTGCGTCTTCTGAGCCCTCCCCTGCTTAGCGCAGATCAGCCTACAAGAACCGCCTTCTCTCGCCTCACCTTCCTCTGTGAGTCCACTAAACCCCTCCAGGTCAGGGTCTAGGTCTCACAGTCTTTGTCGCTACTCTTCAAGACCTTGGTGGGCTCTCTACATTGTCTTTTTCAGTGAGTGAATATTAGGCACACTCAGAGAATGTCTATGAGGGCTGCCAGAGCTTTATGTGTCTAATAACTTTTCCTATTACAAAAGTAAGATTTGCTCAGTGTGAATATTTAGAACATGCCCACAAGAAAAAAATAATAAAAAAAGTGTCCATAATTCTGTGCCCAAAAGTTGACCACTGCTCTATGGATTAGTTCATATCCTTATTATCCATCTTTCTCTTTGACTGGCTCTGACTATCACTTTCTCCTACGCATAGATATTTTACAGAAAGGGAATTTTTTCTGCACTCTTTTCCCACTTAATGCATCTTGCACATCTACCCAACTCATTAAATGCTATACTATGTTTGTGGCTGCAGGGTTATCACGTATTGAGTGCTTACTATGTATGAGGCACTGTGCTTACCTGTTAAATTATATTATCACGTATACAGCTCCCAACACCCTCTGAGATACTCAATATTACTACCCCCACTTTTACAACTGAGGAAAACCGAGATACAGAGGAAACCACTAATTAGCCCCAAATTTAACAGCTTCTCAGGAGTAGAACAATTTAAATCTGTTTGAATATGTATCTTCCACCATATGGAAGCACCATAACTTATCCACCCAATCCTCTATTAATGGCTACTTGGAGTGCTTCCAATTTTTTACTATCCTAAATAGCACTGCAATGATCATCCTTGTAGCTAAATTAGACCAAGCTCCCCCAAACCTGGGACACAACCCTTAGCATTCATACGGGCTCAGTGAAGCCCTCGGCTTACCCAGGAAGTCATCCGAGGACAGCCTTTCGAAATCCCACACCTGCAGCACCAACACAGCTGGCGCCTTGCACTCCATCTTCTCCAAGGAGAAGATGTTCTCCCTCTTGGTGATGACCATTTGCTTCTCAGCTGGCAGGTACTGAAACGGAAACAGGAAGCGCCAGTTGAAGTTCCCCTCGCCGGTCAGGGAGTTGTAGTGCACGTCTGTCTCCTGCTTGTCGTCTTCCAAACCCTTTAACCACCTGAACAGAGGGAGAAAAAGAATTAAACTCTCAGGGCAGGTTATTCAGGCACCAGTCTACTCGAGAGGGATTTTACTAGTTCCAATGTGGTCGCAGATTATGGTTTTAAGATCACGAAATCGTTAGATTCTGATAGAAGTATCCACTAATCTAAAAGGGAAAATAGAAGACACAGGTCTGAAGCAGAAACAGATTCTCATTCTAAGGCAGGTTGGGGAAGTGCATTCAAGTGTCCATGGGTAGACCGGAAGCCCCATGCAATGAAGAAGGGAAATCCAGGACACATGAAAGTAGAGCCGGTCTCCCCTCACCCCGAGAGCCCTCTCTGTCAGGGGTGCCACCTCTGCACCTGAGTGTTACAACAAGATTACCCAGTACGTCGAGGCCTCGAACAGTGACCCGATGTAGACCTGTGAGATCAGGCCTGTAACTGGCCCCCTTTTCCCTGGTTGTGGGTCTCAAAAACCCAGCAGGCCTGCATCAGTGTGGCATGGAGGGTATGAGAGCTGCCCACACCCACCTGCATTCCAGTCCTGGCTCTACCACTTACTAACTGTGCGGCCGTAGATGAGTTACCTAACCTCTCTGTGCCTTTGTTTCACCTGGAACATGGAATCAGTGACAGCACCCAGTTCATAGGGTTGTTCTGAGGAATTACGTGAGATAATACCTGTTAGGTGCTTTTGTGTGCACTAAATTATCTATATGGTTATTTCGTCTTAGTATTTCCTGGTCTTCCTCCTCCATACCCAGTGTAAAATAAGCTACAATTAATATATATCCCCTACTACATGGTGAATTAATTATTGAGAAAGATAGATACTTTTTATACAGACTAATTGATCATTCCAAACCACATGTTTTCTGAAAGCAGACATCCCTCCCCCACAGAGCAGGGGAGGGCAAAGACCATTCCTTCAGGGAAGTGGCACCACTCGGGGTATGGACAGTTACTGTATTTTGCAAAATATAATGCACACTTTTTTCCCCAAACTTTTGAGGGAAAAATAAGGGTGCACATTATACATGGGTAATACTAATTCCATATCTATGTAAATGTTTTAAAATCTTTATTTATGTGTTAAAAATATACCAGTAACTCTAGAAAGCAATAACAATATCCAGATGCAAAATAATACACTGGAATACGATAATGGGTTTCATTTCTAAATATGAATAAATAAATAATTGAATTAAAAAATTAAAATGAAAGATTTTTTTTCCTGAAAGTTTGGACAAAAAACATGGGTGTGCATTATACACGGCAAAATGCAAGTATTCAGTACAGATGGCACTCACTGAAGCAATACATATGTGGTACCTGTTATGAGGAAAAGAGTGAGAAATAGATGCTAAGAGAGTGAGGGAGAGCGGAGGTAGATGGTCCTTGACTTCCTGGAGCTACAGCTATGGTGGGAAGGGCTTTGGATACAGGGATTTGGATGGGGTAGCAGAAGTCACCAGAGAGAGATGTGCAAAAGCCCCACGGAAGAAAGGAAAGAAGCTCAGTGGACCAAAGAGCAGAAAGCAAGGCGGGATACTGATCCAGTCAGATGAGGCTGGAGGGATAGGCAAGGGCTAGCCAAATGGGATATTTGAGGACATATTAGGTATTTGAATGTATGTCCAAAGAAAACAGGGTGCCATTAAAGGGTCTGAAATATACAATTGACATAATCAGATCATGTTCTGAGAAGATATCTCAAGTTTCAACCTAGAGAACAAATTATTGGAGGCAAGAGTGAATGTGGAGAGACCAGTTCTATTGTATTGGTGTTCCAGTGGCTTCAGCAAGAGATGATGGAGGAGAAGACTATGGTGGTGATATGGTGAAGATGGAGAGAAGGGAACTGTGCAGACAATTCTTTGAGAGGTAAAATGGACAAGATTTGATGGCATGCCAGAAATGGGGGCATCAATGAGGAGGAAGACTTGTGGACTGGGGAAGGCAAAGAGATGCCGAGATGAGGCTGAGATGAGTTGTTATCTGAGCTGCAGGTTTATGTCGCCTTTGCTTCTGATGCTTTACCCTCTCATTTCTCTCCCTGACTGGAGGCCAACAGGAAGCCTGTCACAGCCACGGTGTAACCGATACAATATCCTTAGTTCCCCGAGTCCTAGACTGGTATCTTTTTTATCAGTAGAGCCAGCAAACGGGAAGGTCTAAGTTTTAGCATTTGCACGAGCCTCACCATCTTCTTATCACTTGATCTTTCATTGATAGCACACCTCTCTACTTCCTTCAGGTGTAATAGTATTTTGAATGTTACTCAAAAAGTCTAAGTATATAATATTTAATTTAAAGAGATGCTTATTTAACAAGATTTCTTCACAAAACTATTTTATAAGATAACAGTTCTAACAAAATGATCAAATAAGACAAATATTTGACAAAAGTGAGCTTACCTAACAAGGGGAGTAAGATGAACTCCTTTTGTGGGGTGTGGGTGGGGTAGCTTCCATGAGGCTTAGGGTTGGTTAGGGGTTTAAGAGGTGAGGCAAGGAGGGGTAGGGAGGAGGGAGTTTGTTGATGACCTTACCCTTTGACATAAATATCACTTGACTTTTGTCCTGTGAAGATATTCTCATCCTCTAAAATAACATCTTCAGTGTTCCAGATGGTTACTCTCAACTCATATCTGGAATAAGGGAAGGCAGCATTAGGTTAAAAACTATGAAAACTGAGTCAATGAGTGTCTACGTGATTCTGGTATTGTTCTGAGTCTATAAGTTTCCTCAACTTGACCAAGTTCAAAAATATCAACACTTAAGGTCTTGATTCCCTCAAAACCAAGCATCCCAGCTGGAATCACCAAAGACCTGAATTTCTCTGAGCGGAACCTCCTCCCATTAACCAACATTTTGCAGAATGGGAAGCTCCATAGCAGCCCCTACCATAAAACAGGGGCCACCGTTCCAATCTCCACACTTCCCCCTACTGTAATTGGCCAGGGAGAAAGTGAGGTATAATTATCAGGTGCCAGTTGATCAATGTAACACATGAGAGCCAGATCAAATGTCATGATTGTTTAGTCTGCTACCATGATCTCTTCCCCTGGAGGCTGGGCTGCAACTGACTTACCCTTTGGGTTGCCTTGGTGAAATGTCAACAGGAGGTCCCGGCTGAGGCATATCTTTGGGAAACATGTCCACCCACATCTGCAGGCGGCCCTTGTTAAGAAATGAAGATTTCCTTTAGCTTTGGGGTGAGGGGGAGCGCACCCCATGGGCAATAGATCATTCATGGTTTTAACAGGTCTCTTTGCTAGGAACAGATATTAGATACAGCTTGGTAGCCTTATACATGTTTAGCATATTTGTTGACAAAGGCAGAACTTACGTGTTAATTAAGAATTAGTCAGGACATATATTAAGAGCAGAAGAAGGGCAAGCAAATGCTTGCTGAGCATCTGCTATGTGATACACAAAGAGCTATGTGCTTGATAAGCATTATCCCATGACCTGCCCAATATCCCCTCTGGGGAGATGTTATTATTACTACTTAGCTGATGAGCAAACATCTTGCCCATGTTACGCAGACAATATGTCGCAGAGTCTGGATTCAACTCTAGTCTGTTGACTACGGAGACTGCTCTTTTTACAAATTCCTGAAGCTTAAGAAGATGATAATGCTATCCATTAGAAGTACATGCTTTATTGTTTCCAATGTACCTTAACATCCACTAGCTTCATTAAATGCTCACCCTAGCTATATTTCTGTGTTACACATAAAGAAACTAAGGCTTACAGAAGTCAAAGAAATGATCTGAAATCCTACTGCTAATTAGTGGCAGAAGAGGACCTCACATTCGTTGCCTTGAACTCCATACGTCATACCTTATTCTGTTGCAAGGGAGTTAGGAGCCCATGTGGGGAGGCCTGGTGGACTCCATGTTCAGCTCTGTCGTGTACATTCTAAGTACTGTCAGCTCAGGCAAGAAAGTCTGGGCCAGGGTGGTCAGGGGCGATTTTATAAGAAGGAAGTGGGGCTTCCACTTAAGTGGGAAGAATATGCATGAAATGGGGGAGGAATGCGAGGGAGCTTTGGTTAGAGGGGAAAAAAAGACTTTCTAAGGGAAGGGACAATGTCAGAGAAGCTTTAGCATTTGAGAAGAGAAGAACCAATTCAATGGAGGATTACAGTCGTAGAGAAAAATGCCATGATTTATTCCCTCAGGATACATTGACATTCAGCTTTAATCAAAAAGCCACATCTGACAGAGAAAAGGAAGGATATCAGTAACTAAGTGATTTCAAACATCATTGTAAATTTAGGAAACAATCATAAGCTCCTACACCTGGGAAAGGTTTACCCTTTCAAGGCATTTATTTCCTGACCTATGCTGTCACTAGGTTTACATCCCAACTCTGCCGGGGTAGGGTAGCAAGCTGGGTTTTCCTGCCCCGTTGTAGTCAAGTTCATTTGCCCAAGTTACATAGTGAATGAGTCCAGTCCAGGGACAGGACTAGGGACTCAAACTGCCTGGATTAAATTCCAGCTCTACTTATCAGCTGAGTAACTTTGAGCAAGTTATTTATACTCTCCAAACCTCAATTTCCTCACCTTAAAAGGAGCATAGTAAGTATATCATATGGCTATATAAGGGATAAGAGTAAGGCGACCCCACCTTACTAGCCCTATTTGCCCAGGAAAACCCATTGCACCGGCATCATTATTAAAAGTGACCTCTTCCACTCTCGAAATGACCACAGTTTGGATAAGCAATTCTATGATCATCCTAATGATGTGAGATCATTTATGTAAAGGACCTAGTACATAACAAAGGCTCTTAATAAAGTTTATCTTCTCTTCCCTTCTAAGTTCTAACTCAGATTTCTAGTTATTTTTTCCACACAGCTTCTTCTTGTCAGTTCTTCAAGGTTAGCCACCATTTATTGCCTTTCTGGGATATCCAGTGAGCTATGTGCTTGCTGAAAGATATTTGGACAAGGGCTTGAACATATCCAATGGCTTTTGAAGTTTCTCTAATGTCAGAATGCTTCCAAAAGAGTTTGACAGCTCCAATCATAAAAAAGGAAAAAGCAGTAAGTCTAACACTGACTCTAGGGCAGAGCTTCTTGACCTTGACATTACTGGCATTTGGGGCTGAATGATTCTTCGTTGTGAGGGGCTGTCCTGTGCAGCATAAGATACTTAATAGCATCCTGACCTATACCCGTGAGATGTCAGTAGCACCTATACCTACTTGAGACAACCAGACATTGTTAAGTATCAGAGCAGGATTGTGTGTGTGTGTGTGTGTGTGTGTGTGTGTGTGTGTGAGAGAGAGAGAGAGAGAGAGAGAGAGAGAGAGAAATCTGTCCCTTTTAAGAACCATTATTCCAGGGCACACAAGATTAACTTTTAAGGGGAAAGTCACAATCCTCAGGGATGAATCCTCCCTCCTATCGGGGCCACACCTGTCTTGTCCACTACCTGCTCCATTCCTGGCTTATCCTTGTGGTACAGCGGCCGGGTTTCTATGTGCTCAGGAACCAGCTTGCACCCAACCTCTGGGATGTCACTCCAAGAGTGTAAAACCTTGAGGGCCAAGTGCTCATAAGACTCCACCGTCTCATCTGCATGGAAGAAAGAAAAATGAAGAGACTTGTCAGCTGTGTGTTCCTGGAAGTGATGGGCAGTCAGGTGCATTTTTAAACATATTTAAAGGTTCTTTTAAATATAATGAGGCACAAGAGAAGCCAGCAGAAGAGAAAAAGAACAAAGAGAGAGCAGAAAGCGGGGGGTAGTATGGTAGGAAGGGAAAAGAAGTTGAAAACTTAGAGAGTGAGACATGAGATGGGTTGAGAAGAAGACCCAGAGAGCATCAAGGTCTTGCAGTATGGGGCTCCTTGAATCAGATTTCTCCAGAGTCTACAAATCACAAGCTGGGCTTCAAGGTACTGGAGGGGATAAATTTCTTGGAGATATTAAAACTGTTTGCTAACATGGCAGCAGAGTAGGGCCTGGGGAATCGGGGTGACCCTAAACAAGGTGGTGAAGTGGGCACAATATGTGTTTGTGGGTGACTTCTCTCTTTTCTCATTATTGCTTGGGATTTCCCTCCTGCCAACTCCTGCTCACAGAAAAGATTCTCTGGTCCATCATTTTATCAAAGAAAGTAATTCATGATAACAACTACTGGTAGGAACATTATTTGCAAACATCCTAAGGCAAAAATAATTGAAAGGATCAACTCTCCTTGACAGTTTAGAATGCCAAATTTGACACAGGAAATTAAACTTTTTTTTAAAAAGGGGGAGGGCCACCAAAGAACTCTCCCAATAGTAGTAACTGCGATCAGTAAAAGTTGATAAGGACAAACAAGTAATCTGTAGAATAAATCTTTGCCACGAAGTTTAATCCATCAAGAACTGATCTTGATGGACATAATTTCAGACTTTTGGTGGGGAAAAAAAATGTGTTAATCATGAAATATTGCACATTGACCAAGGAACTGAATTGGCTTAATAAAGTACATTGTGAAAGAGAATACTTCTCAACATAAGTTCACCAATATGTCATTAATACACTATCTCAGTGTCAATGAACTCTGCATGTAAGAACCTCCAAGAAGTTTTTGGGGTCAAAACAACATGGTAAAAAGAAATCTTGGCCTCGAAGAGGCGGGATCAACACAATACCCCCTGGTTCTTCCCAGCAGGTGCTGCGATGTGCCCGTGGAAAACCCCCTTCTCAGTGTTGCAACAGGAGAGTTGCTGGTGTAACATTTACAGGGGTAACTTGGGTTGTGCCCAATGATTTACTGTGCACAACAGTGTTTTTTAGGTTACTGCCTACCTTCTGGCATGACAGTTCTACTTATGGGATCTCTCCCATAGAAACAGCAGAAATGGGCATGAATATGTATAGGGAGGTGTGTGGCAGCATCAAGTGTCACTACAAAAAGTGGACACAATGTAAATAAGTGGCACCACCATAAAATGAGTGTCATCAACAATCATTTCAAAGCACAAAGGAGAATTGTCATAATCTATTGGAAATAGAAAAGGCAGGATACAAAACTATATCTGGCACATGTACAGTACTGTAAAAATGGGGTATGTGGCACACACCACACATGCACACAGACTGAAGGGAAACATACCAGCATGCAGCATGCTTATCTCTGATTTGGGGAGTATAAGTGATTTTCATTATCTTCCTTACTTTTCCACATGTTCTCCCATGAGCATGCATTATATATTTACAACAGAGGGCCACTGTCCCCGGCCACAAGCACCACCAGAAGCAGACTTTTCAGAAGAAGCATGAAGCCAGCAGGTTGCAGTATGGGAGTTACCCGTGTCCTCTTCAGTGAAGACTGTCTTTCCAGAAAAGACCTGGTTCCCGATCTGTATTTTCCCAGGACGAAAGTAGGGTCCATCCAGCTTGTTGTCTTTGCAAAGCTTGGTGAGGATTTCGGTGGGTTTGGATGCGTCTCTCCAGGCATTGTATCCTTCTCTGAAAAGTAGAGAAAGGACAGGTAGGGTGAGGCTGGCTTCCCCTGGAAGGATGCACTCAATGTCCCTATTCAAAGGGCCACCTAAGTATGGTCTGTGGTTTCCTTCAGATTCAACATGCCATTCTATACATTTGGGCTAGTGTCATAGGTTTTCTTTTTTCTCTTTTCTGGTCAATGCCTCTGCATATGTATGCTTGCATGAAAAGCAGGACTTCCGAATGGCTTCATATAAAAATCCTTTGCAAGTAGTTTTTTTAAAAATGTACCTTAAAAAATTGAAGTAAAAGCAGTCATTTTAAAGTTGACCACTTCAGTGGCATTTAGAACACTCACTACCTCTATCTAGATCCAAAAAATTTCCATGGCCCCAAAGAAAACCCTGCGCCCAGTAAGCAGTTACTCCTCGTCCCTCCTCCCCCTGGCCTTTGGCAATCACCAAGCTGCGTTCTGTCTCCATGGATTTCTTTGCAGGTTTTTGTTGTCGTTTAGTTTTTGTTCTGTTTCTAGCAGAGCAGCCATTTGGCTATGATTTATCCTAAGAGGAAAGCCTAGCTCATCCTTTCAGTTTCTCTGTTTCTTCCCTCCCCTCTGCTTCTGTGCCCCCGAATCATACTGTAGACTCATGACCCAGGCAGAAAGTCTAGATGTGCTGTGTCTCTAATCAGTGATTTTCCTGGTGCTGTTTCTAAATCTTTCCAACTCCTTCATCCCTTAAAATTTAGCTGTTTGTTTATAATAACTGGCAATGATGTGGTCTCTGAGAGCCACAACCAAGATGAGCTTGGATTTCTTTGCACATTTTGAGACACAGGATTCATCCACATTTAGCTCATCTAAGTATTTAAATCCATCAAAACATGGCCGCTGTCCTACATTGTACCAGAGATACGAAGGATGGTCCTGGAATGTCCATCCCAACCATGCCCAGGGCCACACAAGGCCTCCCCTGACACAGGTGCTTCCGTCTTATTTTAAAACCTTTTCAGTAAACAAAGGTTGTAACTTCTCTGACTAAATGATTTTGCTCCCTGGTAATTCCATCATCAGGAAATTCTTCTGAATGACGTATGCAGCACGTTGGCTGGTGGCTTCCTCCCCTGACTTCAGCTGGTCATTTTCTAAGTGGTGCTGTCTCAGGTACTTGAGGGTGATGCAAATACCTCACTAGAGTCCCAACACTGAGCTGGCTCTCTGGACTCAGGGGAGAGCAGGCCAGCAGCAGAGACGTGTCTGAAATGTACGCCGTAAGGGAAACAGGCGATCGGACTCTGTTCACGGGAGTCCAAGTGGGGACAGCCCTTCCGGAGAGCCGTTGGACACGGATACTAAAAGTCCTTAAAATATGCATTCCTTTCAATGGAACAGTCCACATCTACAGAATACTGAGTGGATTACCAGAGAAGTGTGCAATGGCTTTTGTGTGTGATTGCTTATAGAAGCAATCTTTCTAATAAAGAAGAGAAACATAAATGCCTTAAAGTTCATGAGGGAAAATTGGTTATATCATTTTATAATAAATTCACCTGATGGAACACCATTGAGCTATCAAATAATGATTTTGAAGAATATTAAATGATATTGTAAAATGCTTGTAATATAAGGGTTAGTGAGACAAGTAGTTTACAAAATTGCAGAGTATAAATCCATAAAAATTGCACAGAGAGTATAAACTTTGGGGGCAATAGCATAGAAAAAAATTACCAAAAGGAAACACATAAAACTTTTTTTACATAGTTATCTCTGGGTAAAATAATTTGATCATTATTTTTTACTTTCTGTATTTCCTAAAATTTCCACAATGAATATATATTATATTCAGGAAAAAAGATTTGTAAAAGTATACCATGAAAATCTAATGTTTTTATATTTTCCTAGCTGAAATTTGTAATTGTAAGGTTTTAATTCTTTTTAAGATATCAGATACAACATATTTTAAAAAATAAAGCTGGTAGGCTATATTTTCAAATTAAGCAGAATTTAAAATCTTTGTAAAGAGTGAGAGTTCAGCCCAGTATTCTCTCATTTTTAGGTTGGGGGTACATCTGAGGGGGTTTTGAGACAACTAAATGAGCTACTCCATGTGAAGTGCTTGGTGTATCATAAGTTCTCATAAATGTCAGTTATAATTAAAATATATGGGACTTCCAGCCAAGATGGAGGCGTAAGTAGACACACTGTGCCTCCTTGCATAGCCAAAAGAAGAACAACAACTTAAAAACAAAAAAACAACCAGAACTGACAGAAAATTGAACTGTATGGAAGTCTGACAACCAAGGAGTTAAAGCAGAAACATTCATCCAGACTGGAAGGAGGAGCAGAGACAGGCAGCTGGGGCAGAGAGGACTTGTGGCAAGGCAGCGGCTGGAGGACCAGAGCAGGCAAGGTGGCAGCTGGCAGACAGGGTGGTCCCACATTTGGGTGCAGATAAACTGGGAGGAACAACTGGGGAGTGAGACAGACCACTCAACCCAGGGTCCCAGCGCAGGGAAATAAAGCCTCAAAACCTCTGACTGAAAAAACCTGTGGGGCGTTACAGCAGGAGAAACTCCCAGCCTCACAGGGGAGTTCATTAGAGAGACCCACAGGGTCCTAGAACATATACAAACTCACTCACCTGGAAATCAACACCAGAAGGGCCCAACTTGCTTGTGGGTAGTGGGGGAAGTGACTGAAAGCTGGCCCAGAGCAGAGCAAGCGGCACTGCTCCCTCTCAGACCCCTCCCCCACAGACAGCGCCACAACGCAGTGACGTGGGTTACCCAGCCCTGACAAACACCTAAGACTCCGCCCCTTATACGTAACGGGTACGCCGAGACTAAAAAAAAAATGGCCCAAATGAAAGAACAGATCAAAGCTCCAGAAAAAATACAACTAAGCGATGAAGAGATAGCCAACCTATCAGATACACAGTTCAGAACACTGGTAATCAGGATGCTCACAGAAATGGTTGAGTATGGTTACAAAATAGAGGAAAAAATGAAGGCTGTGAAAAGTGAAATAAAGGAAAATGTATGGGGAACCAACAGTGACGGAAAGGAAACCGGGACTCAAAACAACAGTTTGGACCAGAAGGAAGAAATAAACATAAAACTGGAACAGACTGAAGAAACACAAATTCAAAAAAATGAGGAGAGGCTTAGCAACCTCCAGGACAACTTTAAACGTTCTAACATCCAAATCATAGTGGTGCCAGAAGGAAAAGAGGAAAAGCAAGAAATAAAAAACTTATTTGAAAAAACAAAAAGGAGAACTTCCCCAGTCTGGCCAAGGAAATAGACTTCCAGGAAGTCCAGGAAGCTCCGAGAGTCCCAAAGAAGTTGGACCCAAGGAAGCACATACCAAGGCACATCATAATTATATTACCCAATATTAAACATGAGGAGAGAATCTTAAAAGCAGCAAGAGAAAAGGGGACAGTTACCTACAAAGGAGTTCCCATAAGACTATCAGCTGATTTCTCAAAAGAAACCTTATAGGCAAGAAAAGGCTGGAAGAAAGTATTTGAAGTCATGAAAGGCAAGGACCTACATCCAAGATTTCTCTATCCAGCAAAGCTATCATTTAGAATGGAAGGGCAGATAAAGTGCTTCCCAGATAAGATCAAGTTAAAGGAGTTCATCATCACCAAGCCCTTATTATATGAAATGGTAAAGGGACTTATTTAAGAAAAAGAACATAAAAATATGAACAGTAAAATGACAACAAACTCACAACTATCAACAACCAAACCTAAAAATCAAAAACAAAAATGAATAAGCAAACAACTAGAATAGGAACAGAATCACAGAAATAGAGATCACATGGAGGTTATCAGCAGGGAGGGGGAGGGGCGGAAATGGGGGAAAAGATACAGGAAATAAGTAGCATAAATGGTAGGTACAAAATAGACAGGGGGAGGTTAAGAATAGCGTAAGAAATATAGAAGCCAAAGAACTTACATGTATGACCATTGGACATGAACTATGGGGGCAGAAAAAGCAGGCAGGAGGAAAGGGTGCAGGGCAGAGGGGAATAAAGGGGGAAAAATAGGACAACTGTAATAGCATAATCAATAAAATAGATATATTTTAAAAGCATTACTTATAATTAACTACGATGTTGGCATTTGTGCTATATTAATCATTCTTCTGGCATCGTTTCCATCAAGGAACTCGGCGCACCAGGCCCAGCTGACTGAACACATACAATTCAACTCCTGTCTCCTGAAGAACCTAGTGCTGCCTCCCCAACCCCGACCACCCTCCACTGCAGTGAGCACCTTCGTCAGACCAGCCCTGCTGACGTGGAGCCCACGGGAGATGTTAAAGCTGAGCCTGGCCAGCCTTCCCGGAGCAGTGATGACCAGAGGCCACAGCCCCGGGACCCCATCAGCGACCCTGCGGAGAAAGAACTTACATCTCATACTGGCTCTGCAGGCCACAGATGGCTCGGTGTTTGCTGTAAAAGCGGTTCTCCAGGTCGATCCTGGTCTCGCCAATGAGGTCGTCTGTCCCGATCATGTCATGGTCGTAGATCAGGACGGAGAGCAGGGACTCCTTTGGGAATGTGGCCTGGATCTCAAATGACCTGCAGTCCAAGTACATGCTTCAGGAGTCAGAACCATTTATCTCGCCTACAGTTCAGATAAATGCACTAAGCACTCAGGAACTCAGTACTTAGTGGACATTTATTTGGTTTAACTTTTCATCGAGATGCAAACAATTTCCAATTCTGTTGCCACGTTTCAGTAGCCAATAAGCTCTTTCATGGCCATCGACTGTAGTCTACAACTAGGTCAGCAGCTAGGTGCAGAGGAAAACCCTTGGGTGTTTGGTCTCAAACTGATTTCCAACCTTGGTTTCAGATCAGTAACTTCCTGGCCATAAAACTTTGGAAAGTTACTTCATCCCTCTCCACCTCCTTATGTGTAAACGGGGATTTAGTGTCTTCTTTATAGGACAGCCTGGTGGCTAAATGTTGTTTTTATAAAACATTGTTTTTATAAAATGCATGTTTTACTTCTGGGTATTTAACTCGTGCCCCCAAATTGCCGTTCCTTTCCCCTCCATTCTTGCTTCAGCAGGGAATGCCAGCCGAGTTTACTGTAAATGAGAGCCCTGTCAAAGGTGGACAAACCCTAAA
Organism: Micronycteris hirsuta; assembly: GCA_004026765.1. Classification (NCBI taxonomy): domain Eukaryota; kingdom Metazoa; phylum Chordata; class Mammalia; order Chiroptera; family Phyllostomidae; genus Micronycteris; species Micronycteris hirsuta. Next base: position 98,213 of record PVJI01002412.1, read on the forward strand.
GATGTGGACGTGCAGGGCCGGAATGCGGTCTCCACAGGACCTGAAGCCCCCGAGAAAAGAGACCGCCTTCTCATCTCTGCCTTGTTGGAGCCTGCACTTTGCTGTGGACAGTAGACAACACACATTTCCTTGAGCTGCCAGGGACCTCAGGGGCCACCATGTCCGGTTCCTCCACTTTACAGATGCGGACGTTAAAATCCAGAGAACACAAGTGACTTGGCCAGGAGCACAAATCCGCCTAAACAAATATGTGCTAATTTCTGATTCTTCAGTTCTGGCTCTTCCCATGATGCCACACCAGCGCAAGGGGCTGAAAGGAACATCGGCCCCGCTGGACTTCCTGCCACAATGCATTATCCGAGCTCCATAGCATTAGAGAAGATGAGGATTACATTTCGAGTGAACCCCCACATGTTAGGGAAATGTCTTCCTGAAAACCAAATCAAGACACACCAATGTTTCTCTAGTGGTTCCTGACCTTCGCTGCCCTGGGACAAGGCATGGTGTCCTGGGAACAAGGGACACAGAGGAAGAAGGGAGAATGCTGCCTGCATGCTCCACCAGTCCTCTCAGCCCGGACTCACACTCTCTCCGTTGTGGCAGGAACTGCAATCACAGCGCAGCCCAAGCCCATTCGGCATCCCCAGAGAGGAAGAAGCAGGCACGCTCCCCAGCTCCGGGGACTGTGACTGACCGAGGCAGCTCGAGCAGGCCGGGGACATGGCTGCGTGGGAAGCAATTATCGTCCTCCACCTACAGATGTAGTATTGCCTCCCTGGGGCTCCAGGGTTTGGACTCCAAACAGTAATTGATTCCTGAGGCATCTCACAAGGAAGCCTGCAGCTGCCTGTCTCTGAGTTTAGTTGTCACATGGCTGCTGCCACCAAGAAAGGACTTCTTAAGTGCTAACTGCCCCTGGCAACCATGACAGATGCCACAATTGCTCTGTTGCTTTTCCCTAAGCTGTGTGCTCCCAGATTAACCTCTCCAGAACTTTCATTGGAGCTGTTATTAGAATGGACTGCCCTGGCTGGACTCTCAGCCCCCCAGGGAAAAACTAGACTTACACCCACGTGCGTGTATCTCTGGATACAATGGTGGTTTGAGAGAATGCACTGTGACTTGGGTAAAACCTGAGCCTTTTTGAAGCAATTCATACCTCTAAACCTTCAGATACAGTGGCATATTTCTGCTCTGGTATATATCCTCTTCTTTCTTCCTTTGTTCACTTGACAATGATTACGCATCCACTATATGCCAGGCACTGCTGTTGTTAAGAAAATGGGGACCCACCAAGGTCTGCAGACAGGTACCCCCTCAGGCTGATGCAAAGTGACAGGGTCCCTTTAAATTCCACTGAAAACTGACTAGAGGTTTGTCCATCCATCTGTTCATTCATTCATTCATCATTCACGCATTCACTCATTCATTCTACAAATACTTATTGGCTGTGTGCTCTGTGCCATGCCCTGTCCTAGGTGCTGTGGATGTGGCATTGAACAGACTAGATCTAGGCCCTGCTCGAGTGGAGCTTATGCTCTAGTGGGGAGATGGGAGAAGGCCAATGAACACCCAGACACGTCAACCCATGTCAGAGGCTCGGCAGGCAGGCAGGGTGCCAGGGGTCAGGGGGTGCGGCCTATGGCACCCTCATACAGGGGTGAGATCCCAAGGAGGGTGTCCCCAGGCCTCAGGTCAGGCCCAGGAGCACTGCAAGACTGAGGCAGCAACTTCTGTCCTGAGTAACCATAAATACCCATCCAACAAAGCGTCCACATGAGGAAGGCTTCTGGAAGATTCTTTGCAGTGCCGAGGCAGGAGAGAATATTCCATCACCCCTTTCTCCTGTCTGCTACAGCCACAAGCGTGGGTAATAAAACCAGTGGACTTCAGGGCACTGTGGTGAGAGTGGCTAATAAAAAGTGACTACAAAGCACATGGCAAAATGAAGTGCTAGTTACATAAATGGCAGATAATGCTAAAGGTCACCTCTGGATTGGGGAAGGAAGGGTATGTTTCCCTGGTGTCGTTTTAATCATTCTCATAAACTTGAACAGGCAAAAGCATATATTTCCTCATTTCCTCTAAAGCAGTAAAGTTGTAAGAGTCTGGCACTGATCAAATGTCAGAGGGTCCAAAGAGATCACAAATGTGTAAATGAATTTAAATAAGGCTGATGGAGATTTCATCCCAAACTTCTTGTTACTCAGAAAAAGAAATTAAATGCACTTAAGATGTATCCATTGCTAAGATGATTACAAAGGCAGAGAGAAAGTGAATGTGTTTTGATCGTCTCCTATGGGTTAGCACAGACAATGTGCAAGGTGCTGTGTATTTAGTCTCCTAAAGGTGCCTGAGAGTCTAGCATCACTGTTGTTGCTTTACAGATGAGGAACGCTGGGATCAGAGAGGTTAAGCCACCTGCATAAAGTCACACAGCCTATGTATGGCAGAATGAAACCTGTATCTACGTGACTCCAATATTAACAGCGATCAGGGACAGAAGCCCAAGCCGGGAACACGAATGTCAGAAGACAAGTGGGTGTGGTCAGGTTTCTGTGGCCTGGGGAATGCCTGCTTCACCTGAACGTACACAAATGCCCAGCTTTTCAAGACACTCTGCAGGAGACAAAGCACACGTGGGGGATGCAGTTCAACTTTTTTTTACTTCAGGGGCCACCTCAAGTGAGGGGCAAAACGATACGATGGGAAAGTCCCTCTGGTGGGAGACAGGACCAAAGGTTCCCCTTCTCTTCCACTTATGAGCTGTGTGAACCGGAATACGGTTCTAAACCTCTCTGGGCCTTGTCTGCCTTGTTTGTAAAAAAGAAACCTCTCTGTCCAGACGCAGGAGGCTGAACCTAGGAAAATCGTTATTGCAAAACTATCGGCATGAAGATCACCATGTGCCACTTTATACCGGAAGGGACCAAGGAAAGAATTGGGCCTTCCTCTGCAAAACATTAGGTTTGGTTGGCCATTATCAGAAGCAGAGGCCAGCACTGAACCCCCCACCGCCATTTACGCATGCAGCCCCCCACAGAAACACAGAAGGAACAAATGAGGAGAGGACAGGGCAATGCCACCCAGATGGCCACTGACCTTCCAAATACCGGGTTCAGCTGTTTGGGGATGTACTTGTCTCGGTCTTTGATTTCCGTTTTGCCGAGCTTGACCACAATGTAGGGATCCGATTTGCCGTCTGGATCAGCGGGGCTGAGATTGAATGCCTGGGGAGGAGAGAGGAGATCCCCTGGTCCCATGGTTCTCGACACTGGCCACACCCTGGGCTTGCCTGGGAGTCTTAAAAAAATAGGCCTGAGTCCCATCCTCAGGTATTCTGATGTACAGGGCTTCGGGATTTTCAGAAGCTCCCTTGATGATTCAGAGTATGCCGCCAAGGTTCAAAACCACCGTGTTAACCTCCCCATTTGGCTGTTAAAAGAAGAGTTATCAGCTTTGCCAAAGCTCACTTTCTCTGGAGTCGTCTCCCCAGTGGGAAGCAGCACTCAGCACAGAGAAATGAGGGATATGCTGGACCAGGAGGCAGAAGGCGCGAGTTTGAGTGCTGGTTCTAAGGACTCTGAGATCTGTCTGTAAAATCATGGCATGGACCAACCCCACCGCCCCACCCCCCGACCCACTGTGAGGCTCCTCACAGAAGAAATGGGCTCTGAATGCAGGACCTCATCAGTGCGCATTTAGCACTGACTCGTTGAGTTGTCTGGCACCAGACAAGCTGGGCAATTAACCATCACAAGAAAACATTTTCTAAGAGAAGGCTGGGGTCGGGCCGGGGAGGAATGGTACTGAAAACCTGGAGAAACGCTGTCAACCCGAGAGCTGAGTGAGAAACAATCCCTGGCTCAGCACACAAAGCTACGTTTCCAAGGATGCTCATCAGCACATTGTTTAATAGCCACATTTGTAGACAAGCTACATGTCAATTACTTCAGGGGAAACTTCATCCAACATAGTCCCTTCCCCACTTACTCTCTCACCTCAGGCAGTTTTAATCATCCACACAACAGTTATCTCTCTCTGACATTCATCTTATCTCTCTGTTCCTTTGTTTACATTCAATACATTCTTAATGCCCCAGCACCTCCAGCTAGTGTGTAGTCTCCAAGAAAGCAAGGGTACTGTCTGTTTGTTCACTATGTTATCTCCAGGACCTCGGCTACGGTCTTAATGTTTGTTGAATGAATGAAAAACTGGATGCTAACATTAATTCAGGAAAACACTAAGTGGCCACGAAGAAGAATGAGGAAGACCTGTATGTGCTGACATGGTAAAATGCCCAAGTTATATTACTAGCTAAGAAAAGAAAACAGAAAATCAATATGTAATGTATCGAGCAGGACTCTATTAAACAAATACCTGGATGGAGTTGTGGACAAGTAGAAATAGATGTAGATTTATTTGCATATACATAAAAAGTAAGTTATTTCGGGGGGTGGGATTGTAGAGGTGGAAAGATTTTTCTTTCTTTTGTAACTTTAAATAGCATTATATTTTTACTTTATTGGTGTTTTATTAAATTAAGAGGTTTTAAATTAACTCATTATGTAGTTAATTGATTACATCTTAGTGTGAGAGAGTAAACCACACAATCACTGTTACTAGACATGCCAGTGAAAAGCAGGGACTGTCCACAATTGCAGTGACTGTATCCTACCTCCCGCAACCCAGGGCTGCCACTCCCTGACTCTTCATGTGTTCGAGTCCTGCTTGTCCTCAATCCCCTCCCTCCTCCACGCTGCTTCCTGAGCAGAACCTGATCTGCGTTCCTGGCCTTTGTCAAAAGGGTCCTGGACAGAGAGAAGTGTGTTATGGACGTTTGCTGAACGAATCCGTAAATAACGATCCTTCCCCAATCTGCAATCCAAACACCTCCTCCCTTTCCTTGAGCTGCTCACACCCTCTCTTTCTGGCTTCCCCAAACTCTGTCCCAAAACACCATAGCTCTACAGGGGCTTCTGTAGAGGGAGAAAAGGTGTGGGGCATTATGTTTAGAAAATGCTCTTGAAGATTCAACAGTTAAGTAGATTTCTTTGCTTCTGAAATTTTCAGAGCCTTAAATATTCTAATGAGCTTTGTGAACCTCGGGGGTTGGTGGAGGGAAAAAATATTATATGCATCATTCTCAAATTTATTTGTATACACGGTCTATTTCTAAGAAAGTGTATTACTCATTTCACCCAAGACACTTTCCAAGACACGAGTGATCTCCTGAACAAAATTTAGAAAAGGTTATCCTAAACTACCTTGTGGGCGGGTGTTTAGAATAGACTACCCAGCACGACCAGTGATTCTTTACAAGTACGTCCAATCTCAACATCCCTAGTGAGCAGAACAGACCGGGCATGTGGTGCGCGTGGTGACGATGATGATGAACCGTGAGCACGGTGCGATGGAGAGGAGACACTTACTTCTCTCTCAGCATTAAAGGATTTGTTTTTGATTTTTGTTTCACTTCTGTGTCCAAAAGAAGGCTGCAGGCAATGTATACAAAGAGTTAATATAAAATAAGACTACCGCAATCAAATGAGTTGATTATGAAAATCAACTGCAAGTTCAGGAGATGAAAACAAATACAGGAACCATAAAGGTTCAGCAGACAATTGCTTTGATTAAGAATCAGATCTGGCCTTGAGCTTCCTGGCAATCAGGCCCCAAAGTTTCACAATTTAAGTGTACTGCTTTCACATTCAGGAAGTAGGAAGCCAAGGGCAGAGAAGATTTTTCTCAGAAACACATTCAGAATGAAATTTCTGCTTGCCCCAGTGCCGAGGTCCAGTCACAGGGCGGGGATGGTGGGGGGTTGGGGGTGGATTTCACAGTGGCAGCTGCCCTGTTCGTCTTTCTAACAGTCTGGCCTGTGAGCTCTCTGTTTCCGGCCTATTTGGTTTTCTTCCCAGTTAGCAGGCAAACCCAGAGAGCAAATAAAGCTGCACGCATAAAGCCTGGGAAGCCAGCAATCAATGTCCAAGTCACCAACCAAGCTTCATATGCCTTATTGTTGGCCGAATTGTGTGTCCTCTCAAAATTCCTATGTGGAAGCCCTAACCCCCATGTGGCGGTATTTGGAGATAGGGCGTTTAGGGGGGTAATTAAGGTCAAAGGAGTCTTAAGGGTGGTACCCTAATCCATTAAGACTAGTGGCCTTATAAGAAGATGAAGTAACACCAGATATTTCTTTCTCTCTCCCTCTCTTTCCCTCTCTCTCCCTCTCTCTCTCTCCCTCCCTCCCTCTCTCCCCCTCCCCCTCCCCAATGTGCACACACAGACAAGGCCAAGTGAGGACACAGCAAGAAGTGGCCACCTACAAGCCTGGGAGAGAGGCTTCCCTAGAAACCAACCCTGACGGCACCTTGATCATGAGCTCCCAGCCCCTAGGACTGTGAGAACAGGAATGTCTGTTGTCGAAGATGCCCAGCTGGTATCGTTTTGTCACGGCAGCCCGTGCAGACGAAGATTACCCCTCAGAGTAAATAAGGACAGCTCACCGCCACAATGTACACCCTGATCAGGACTTTGACTGGGTGGTTGGGTGGAATCCCTTGCTGGATTCTCAGCTGTCCTCTGTCCTCAGTGCTGGAATCCTCGGGGCTTTTGTAAATGCAGAAAGAGCCCTGCAACCACAAAGCACGACCCATTTGAAATGAGATGGTCCTGTGTCCCACCAAAAACCATCAAGGGCGTAACACTGGGAAACTGAGCACCGTTGGGGGCCCAGCAGGACCTGGGTTGGCACGCCCCTTGCCCTCAGGGTGTCCTCAGGAAATTTATGTAACCTGCTTGCATCTGAGCTTCTTCATGGTCCATCAGTGAATCAGTGTTGGCACAGCAACACCTCCCCACGGGGCTGTTGTGTGAGGAACACGTAGGAGCGTCAGATGGGACACTGAGTACCTTTGACATGTGGGTGCTGAGCTCCTGCTTTCTCCTGTTAGCTCATTCAATCCCGACTGCAGTATTTCAATTTTCAGATGTTGTAATCAAAGCTTGGAGAGGTCAAGTACTGCTCGAGATCATGAAGCTAGAGTAATTTGTATTATAACTAGGCTCAGAATCTACATCAGCAAACTGCAACACCCACGCCAGTTCCAACACACAACGCTGTGTATAAAGGGCCCACATGCAGTAAGTTCTGTCAGTGTCGGCTACTGCTTTGTAACCCTGACACTGTACCTCTGCCCGGTGAAGGGTTTGTGTTATTTGATTAGTTTAATCATCCATCTGGTACATTTGCATAACTTATACATTTGGTAGGTCAGGGATGGGAAGAGCAAAGTAAACTCCACTAATTCTTTTATGTAACAACGCTTTCTCCATATCTTCCACCAGACTGAGTTCTAGTCCACTTCACTGGCCATGAACCACATCTCTCAAAAGACTGGTGCTGGGTCTTGTGAGGTCCTAGAGAGGATTTTGTATAAAGGTGTAGGATTTCCCTTATATACATCCCACATCACAATCCCATTAATAGAATCGAGTTGTACTTGACATCCGTGGACAGGAGAACCAGATAAAAGAGTTAACTCTGGAACTTGCCTTAAACTTTCCTATGACTCGGTCTCCATCAAGGCCATGGTCGTCTTCCGTAGATTTCCCTCTGAAGAGCTCAAAGGTTTTCACCCAATCTTCAAAATTATTAAATTCACTCTCAAGGTCACCATCATATATCTTTAGAGAAAAGAAAGAAGAGTATGTTCAGACAAAGGAAAAAAGGATCAGGATTTATTTAATGAGAAATGCCAAGATTCTTCAAAGCCAGACTTTGTATACGCCCCTTGGAAAAAGCTAGAGGCTGTTGTTAATTTATCTTTAGCAAAACAAGAAATATGATTGACTCAGTATTCCAGGATCTAAATATTTCCCTAAAATTTATAAAACCTTTTAATAAACTCTGAAATTCCAAAAAGTATAGCTAAACCCCAAATTTTAAAATATAACATAAAAATATAAATATGACAAACATTTTAAGAGCTAATTGATATCCTTGGTTTTGGATATAGACTATGATATTTTGAGGACAATCAAATCAATACATGTTCATTAAGCATCTAATTATTAACACATATAAAGTGATAAAATATGTTTTTATTATAACATATATAGACATGAGTTTTCCAAGTGAGAAATTGTATATACACTTTAGAAATGCAAAATTGAATTGAGTTTTAGGTTTGGTAATATAATTAAATCACTTATTCAAATTTTCTATCAAACTACTAACCTAAATTTGTTACCTACATGCATAATTTTCATATTCCCAGTTTTCATATCCATCCATATGCCTCCAGCTAATAGCCTCTGGCTAATGTTAAAATTGGTCTGATGGAACTGAACTTCAGTTAGAGTTGAAACTCCTGCTATCTGGAGGGGTACACATCCGCATGGTGATGTCAAGCTCCAAGAGGTCAGCCAAGGGGAACTTGTACACTGTCAATTACCTTGCTTGGTCTGGGCTAACCAATGTATGTTATGCCCTTTTTAATATGAAGACATAGAAAATGGAAAATTAGCAGGCTCCATTGCCTTGGCGTACATGCTTCTTAAACTATCTCTGCATCAGCGATTATAATGAAGTAAGTTAGTGCAGACGAAGGCACTGCTAGGATTGACTAAAGCACCAACAAGCCCCTTCGAAGCTTCCCACCCCATCCATGGGGACGATGGCTGTGTCCACACACCTTCAAGACGGCCAGGTTGGGGATTTCATCTTCTTTGACTTTCTTCTTGAACAATTTGTCTTTCTTCTTCTTCGGGCCTTCTTCTATATTCACCACTACGTCATCTGGTTTTGCCTCTGTGGATATTTAGTGGAAACTGTTAGAGTTCTCATGGCTGTTGAGATGAGAAGAAACAAAGTCAAGCTCCCTCTTTCCTTTAGCTCTGGCACGTGCCGTGACACTTCTTTCCAAAAAGAAACAGTAGCATTTTGCTGTAGGACTTTTGTAGTCTGTGCACTACAGAACCAGAAGAAATGCTTCTCCCACAGAAACAATGCCAACAGGTCGCCCGGGGCCAGTTTTGCTGGCCTGTCCTGGTATATGTAAGAATTCCTTAAACAAGGCACAGAGATGGGGAAATAATTTGCCCAGTCATCCAACTACCAAAGAACAGAGCCAGGATGGACCGACTCCAAAGCTTTGAGTTACATTCCCTCTCAGATCTGTTTAGGAACTGGATGTTCATCTAGTTTAATAACCCGAGACTCAAATATGTCAAGGGTCTTGCACAAAGTTAGAGAGATTACTCAGCAAGTTTTTAGGAGCAGGCTCGAGAAATAAACTGCCTGAGGCAGACTTCTAGCTCTGCTATTTTCTAGCTGTGTAAACCCGGGCAAGTTACTCAAACTCTTTGGACCTGTTTCACCATCTGCGAAATGAAGTTAGTACTCTTTATGTCATCAGATGGCCTTAGAATGAAGTATGCTAATTAGGAGTGGTCTGAGGAGCTGAGCCTCACTCTGGTTTTCTTCCTTCCATCACTGTCACTCGAAACAGCAATTAGCCGCTTGGAGTTACCGTTGTTTTTAGGCCAAGACCTTCTGTTGGCTTGATTCGAGTTGGCGGTCATTTCTGATCCCAGGCCTCTTTCATTTGATTTCTGCCAAACCAGATTCATCCAATCCTTGTAAACTGAGTTTTGGAAGCTAAATCCAGGTCACCTCTACTAAAGTTTGTCAAGTTGGCTTTGGCTGTCACCCCAACTCACTTCTATTTTTACTCTGCTGTTTCTACATTAAGACTGTCATGTAGGGGCACGAGCCAAAGGGTGGGTTTCGTCACTGCACTGGACTTAAGAGACCTGGGATCTGGTCCAAGTCCAGCTGAAATCAGCAACATGACCTTTTTAAAGTGTGGCATCTTCCGGAGATTGGTTCCACACATGGGAAGCTCTAATGGACTTCCCACGGCTTCCATTTTATAATTCTTTCATGCAAATGGCCTTCCTCAATGTTCCAACGTCCCCAGAACAGCTGCTTACCTGTATCGTCTTTTTTCTCTTTGGGATTTCTCTCCTTTTCCTTTGAGAAAAGACAGAGACAAGATTATCGACACTGTCATGTCTCATTTATGAATGCTAACTGCTAAGAGTTCTAATTCAATGATCTCAGCCCTCTGCATTCTCAGAGATGTCATTTTTTTTTATCCTCACCTGAGGACATTTTCTCATATCTTTTAGAGAAAAGAGGAAGGGAGAGAGAGAAACATCGATTGGTTGCCTCCCATATGTGTCTGGACCAGGGATTGAAACTACAGCCTAGGTATGTGCCCTGACCAGGCTCAAATCCTCAACCTTTCAGTTACAGGATGCCACTCCAACCAACTGTGCCAGCCAGAGCAGAGATCCACCTTAAGAGTATTTAAACAGTCCCTAAGTTGGCCCCTTAATGAAGGCTCACTGTAAACACCCGAGACCCACGGGCAGTGAGAGGCCCTGCTCTAGAGAAAGGTGCCCACACATCCAAGGAAAGTGCCACCAAGCTGTAGACTCCTTTGCCTTTAGGTGCAGCCTTCTCTCAACCACTGGGAAAGCAACCCCGCTTCCTACTATTTTTCCACTTCCCTGGAGCATCACCTCAGTCTGATCGTCTCAGTCTGCAGCTCTGAGTTTTGCCTGCTGGTATGTTGTTGGGTTGGTCCCAGGGACTGGGGAGGTGAGCAGAGAAAGAAGAAAGGGCTGTGCACTCCCCAGAAATGGTGTGTCCATTGTCCATCACAACAAAAGGAGAGAGGCTGAGGTAGGGACTAACATTTGATTTGTTTACTTAACTATATATCAATCTTCATGGATAATCCTAAATGAAGAACTATGGACTTTCCAAACTCAGGAATCAGAAAACTTTCTATTCAATTACATATAGTGATATCTGACTAATTTTCCTTTCCTTTCTTACTAGGGAATGAGACAGCTTACCAAATTCAGCCACTGAGTTTTGGTTGAATCTCCAGACCCACTCCCCACTGGTTCTCCAGCTTTATCACTCAATCCCTTCCATTTTCCATGCTAGTGTGCTAGCAACACACTGATTATTCCCGCTTGCTAAGGCCAAGACCTCTGCCTTTACTTGGCTAGCTTCCCACGTGAACTTAGAATCCTGCAGGAGACCTGGAGCCCTTTGAGCTGCGTATCTCCAGGTGGACCTGAAGTCCCCATCACTGATGCCCACCTGTGCAGAGAGCCCATTTCTCCTAGCTGGACCTCCCTGAGTCTGACTGCTGAGCAGATTCTCCAGGTGCCATGCTGGACTGAACATCCTTCCAGCATTTACGACAGAGCTTCTGTCTCCAACCAGAGGGCGGGGATGCAGCAAGTCTGGGTCCCTGGTCCTTCCAGGCTTTGAACCCTTCTCTAGTCAACAGAGTCACACCTGAGTGGGGCCTGCCTACAGTGGAATTTAAAAGAGGGGAAGGGTGGTAGCAGAGACAACTTTCTTATCAAGCCCCTTGACTATGACGGCCAAGGGGGTTTCTACCTTCTGTGCCTTCTTCAGGGAAGCATAGTATTTGGACCACCAGTCGATGACATTTTCAGCAGATTCATCCGCTATGGTCCTCTTTCTCCTTTTGGTAGACCTCCGGCAAGATTTCCTGGCATCCTGGCAAAGGACGAGGGTGGATTGTTAGTGAGTCCCCATGGGTCTGCGTGGATCTGCTGGTGGTTGACTGGTTTGCCGAAAACAGAACACACAGGTGCACCCTGGGAGGCAGAGGGAAGTTCTGGCAGGTCTCGTGGTTGTAGCTCTCTGTACCACTTCAATAAATGAAAGTTTGATAATCTGTTCATTCATTGGTTCATTCAGCAAACATTTATGGAACATATGTAAGATGCTGTGCTTGGCTCTGAGGACGGAAGGGGAATTAGACATAGTCCCCACATTTGGGAAGCTTAGAATTCAGGAGGGGAGACAGGCTTCTGATACAATAGTAGATGGGGCATTCGCTTCACACAGACCTGCGTTATAAGTCATTGAGCAATTAGTATAAATTTTGGACAATAATTCCTGCTTACCTCACTGTTGTGAGGATTAAGTGACATAATGCAGACAATTCTCCTGTAGTATCATTTCCGATTTGAATGGGGGTAAAGAAATGATACCTGCAACCTAAGTGAAGGGAGTAGGAGAGACAGTGACACATGTTTGGCAGAAAGCCACATTTGTTGGAGAGGACAGTGGTCCTCTTGGCAGAGACTATCCATGCAAGACATATCATGTGCCCAGTATCCATTCACCCTCTCAGATGCACCTGGGGCCCCACGCATGACTGTGCTGCGCGCTCTATCAAATGCAGGGAACACGGAGATGCTTAAAAAACTATCTTTGACTTAATGGGGCCCACAGCTTTATGGTAGCAACAAACACTTAAACTAAAAATTCTAAAATTAAATGGCTAGTGTCATGCTGAGGGAAGGAAGAGGACCCCTCGGGGATCCCATGGAGTCTGGATGAGATAGGAGCAGCCTGAGCAAACATCTATTAATCTATGTTACTCCGCTTTGTATTTCAGCCTGTGCTATTTGCTGGGCAAACGATCTCTTAGGACTTTCTTAAAACCGCCTTCTTCTTTAAGTAAATTGATGCACCAGGATAGGGTACCTAAACCTATGACACAGGAAGATAAATCACATCCTCAGCTTATGGTTCTCTGTATTTGTTCCCATCTCCCCTCCCAGCATCTCAGCTAACTGGGGAGAAGACTCACTCCTCTTCAGAATCCAGAAAACACATCCTTTGTTCCATATAACCTTGAGCAAAGTAGTTTCTAAATATCCGTGGATTAGGCCTAGACATGGAAACCATTGTCTTTCCAAGCGAATACATTGAGAAAAGTTTCTGTTCAGTTAGATATTACTGTCCCGTTTGACTAGCACTTTAAGTTCCTATGCACTGACTTATCTGGTTCTATGAACTATGCTGCAGAGTGGGTATCAACGTCCCCATTTTACAGGTGAGGAAACCGATACTTAGAAATGTGAAGTTGCTCGCCCGTGGTCACACAGCTGGTAGGTGGGAGGGTCAGAACCTCCAATACAAACTCTAATGAGCCTTGTCAGCGCAAAGAGGGATTGTATCCTGACCTTGGCTCTTCCGTCCTTTGCTGGCTCCCGGGCTGCCGGTGTGTGTTCAGGCTCCAGCATAGGGGACGAGTCAGGGATGTCCACCAGGCCGGCCTGCTGACCCTGGGCAGAGTCGGGCACCACCGTGGCCGGTGGCTCTACATCCACATAAATGTGATCTGCTGGGGGCTCCTGGGAGGAGCTGAGGGGCCCAGAGGGCTCAGCGGCTATCAGCAAATCTAAAATAAGTGAAATGAAAGCACAGCTGGTCAGGCAACTGAGCTCTAGTACAGGGAGGTCATTCCAGGGACCCAAGACTGGGGATCGGACAGACCTGGATGCAAATATGGCAAGTTCCCAGTATTGCTGAACCTCATTTTCCTTATTTACAAAATGACAGTGAAAATACCCAGGTCACTGTGGTCATAAATGAGATCAGGATGTAAGGCATTAGCTGCATAATAGGTAATCAATAAATGGTTGTACTCATTATTGATCCTCAGAGTAATTTGAATGAACAGAGGCCATTTAGCACGGCATTGTTTGTGGAAGTGGGGAGTTCAAGGCAGCCTAGAGGTCTAACATGAGGGAAAAGGAAAAGCAAAGTGGAGCAGAAGCAGCAGGCAGTGGTAACACACTGATACACACAGAGCAACAGGGATAGATGTTAAAACATAGCTTTGATGAAAAGAGTAGAAAGCCAAATGAAGGTTATAGCACTGTGTCGTAAGTGTGAATTAAATGGGTTTACATTGCACAAGATCTGGTTGTGTGTTGCATACAACGGGGAGGGGACTGGGCATGGGGACAGGGAATAAAGCAGGGGCGGGGGTGGTGGATATAACGAGAAGCTTTGAACTGACCAATGATAACGGTACAGCATCAACTGAGAAGTGCAGTGAACTCCACTTGGTGCACCTGAGATAGAAAGTGGACCAACCCAAAGTAACATCAAGCCAAGAAAAATGTCAGGGAGTGGAGGGAGTGTGAGTAATACTCAAGGAAGACTTCTCAAAGGAGTTGACTCTGATGTCATTCTTAAAGTAAGAATCTGGCAACTAAAGAAGTAGAGGTGGGACTGAAGCAGCGAATTCTTCAGAAAAATCCAGTTGATGGGGGGTGGGCGCACCTTTGTGCGGGTCCCTAGCAGATGGCTTTGCAGTCTACGGCCCCAGAACCTGGGAGGAACGTCCTACCTTGCCCAGCTTGGGTTTCATCCACCTGCGAGGGGCAGGCGAGGGGCTCCCTGGATTTACACAGGAACTGCTTCAAGCAGTTGATGGTGTAGGTGCCCACCAGGGTGCTCCTCCCGAAAGCTCTCCAGTCCACCACGCAGATGCTCAGGGGCGGGTGCAGCAGCTCATTCTCAGGCAGCTCCTGGGGGAGAGGCCAGGATGAAGTGGGGGCGTGGCCTGGGCCAAGCCTGGCTGCCTGCATCCTGCTGACCTGTCTAGGGACAGGACCAAAGACAGCCAGACACACCTACTCCCTCTGTCCCTGCCTTGTCATTCTGTTCTAGGCCACCCCTGCAGCTTGCCAGAAGTCTGGAGAGTTGCCTTCCCAAGCCAAGGAGAAATTACCCAAAACATGCAGAGTGGCACTAATAGTTCATCCCAGCTTTGCGCTGCAAAAATCACACACTTTCCAAGTGGCAGCTGTTGTTAATCATCTTATTTTGTGATTATTCACCAGGAGAACTCTCATCCCAAATGGGTGTTTACCCAGGCCCAAGATAGAACAGGGAGCCATTTAAAATGGAGCGGAGGGTGAAGGGCCAGTGCCCTGCCCACTTGTTTTCCCAGCGGCCCCAAAGCTCAGCAAAGCTTGATGTGAAATGTTTGCACGCATGATGCACTTTCTTTAATTCCAGTCTCTGCTGATTTAGCATATGCGTCTGTTGGCACGGACTGCGTTGGACAAGGCAAACTCTACAATTTGCTCCCAATCAGAGCACAAAAAAGTGTGTTGAAATATTGAAACAAAAGCACAGATGCCAAACAAAATTGCTTTAGAAGCATAAATTCACACGTAAACTACTGCCATTTTATGCACAAATAATTTTTTTTTAATTTAACCAGTAAAATGAATCTTGTGAGGCTACCTTCTAGCCAGTAGTTCTCAAACGTCAGAATGCACTGAAGGGCTAGTTAAGCCAGAGCTGTCTTAACCATGGACCAGCCCCCCGCAGTTTGTGATTCAGAAGGTGTGGGGTAGGGCCTGGGAATTTGCATTTCTAAGCGGTCCCAGGTGATGCTGATGCTAATGAACTGGGGCTTCCCTTTGGGAGCCGCTGTGAACCTGACTCTGTTTACTGCGTGATCTAACCTGGAACCTTTCAGCCGCAAATGTCTGTTTTAATTCAATCTGAACTTCTGGCTTTTCACTCAGTTAGACTGTTCTTCCTTGCAGGTAGTGGACACCCTGAAACTCCAAAACACCTCCCCCAGCCAAGTCAGTCTGTAGGAAGGAAGGGCACGGGCTGGTGGAAAAACGAGATGCCCGCACCACTTCGAAAGCGTCGGCCTGGATGCTGAAGTTTGGGTTGTTCTTGTAGCTCTGGATCACGCAGGACTTAACTCCTCGTCCCCCACACTCGATGAGAACCTGAGGACGGTCCACTGAGAGCAGCTGCACCTTCTTCATTTCTCGGACGCCCCAGAAGAGAACCTGAGGAGAGGACCGGCAGAGCTGTCACTCAAAGTCCCAGGGAGGAGCCAGCATGCAAGTCCAGGTGCTGCCTGAGAACGTCAGCATGTTCTTCCAGGAAAGGACTGTGCAGTAACTCGAGGGCCCCTTCTGATCGACGGTGTCTCCGTCCCACCCCACAATTCCCTGCATACAATGTATGACCGTATTGCAATGCACCACTGCCCTTTGGTCCCCAAATCAACTGAATCCCTCCCTGCACCATACCTCCACTCGGTATTTACTCAGCACTGGCCGAATGCTGGCTGGAACCGGGTAGATCTGGGTGACATCTGGCGGGTCAATGGGAGGGAGCCCTTGCAGCCCAGATGAAGGGACCTACCACAAAGAACAAGTGCGGTTAGGTGGCCCGGGGCAGGCAGGGAGGGCCAACAGCGCCACACGAGCACCTTATCCATAAGACAGCCATTATCCACCCAGCCCCCAACATCCCCCACCTGGCAACTATCGATTGTTCCCTGTATCTGTGAGTCTGCTTCTGTTTTGTTTGTTCATTTGTTTTGTTTTTATAGATTCCATTTATAAGTGAAATCACATGGTGTTTTTCTTGCTCTGAAGGGATTAAGAAGTACAAAGTGGTGGTTTTAAGAATGATCTCAGGGATGTAAAGTACAGCATAGGGAAAATAGTCAATAACACCGTAATAACTGTGTATGGTGTCAGGTGGGTACTAGACTTATTGGGGCGATCACATCATAAGGTATGTAAATGTCTAATCACTATGTTGTACACCTGAAACTAATGTAATATTGTCCATCAACTATAATTGAAAAATAAAAAATGACCCATGAATAGAAGGGCAGACAGATTTCACTTTAGTAGAAAGACAGTCTCATGATGGAAATGCCCTAATTCCTTGCTGTAGTTCAAATACAGACAGGCTGGATAACAATCTAGGCAGTAGATGATGAACGCTGGAACCGGGAGCTGTCCATGGGGATGGTGAGAAGAATAGGCATGTTTTATGTGCAGCTGGGCTTCGTAGACCATGAGGGAAAGAGAGGATGTTTCTGGGACTGTCCCACCCCAGTGAGATACATGTGAATCTGAGTTGTTTTATTTTTTTTCCCTCATTCACCTGTCATTGCCATCAGCCAAATTAGGCACTTGATTAAAACCCTTTCCTCCACAAGAAAGTCATTATTTTAACAAAAGCAATGTTTTTCCAGCTTAAAATGCAACCCAGATGATGCATTTTACCACACTTAATTATTAATTGACAAGTGCCTTCCTTCACAAAAGTAACCCTCATTTAGTGAGCACTTAATGATGTGCTGCAGAGTTGATAGGTTAAGAGAGAGGGGAGGAAAAAAAGACAGATAGATCCTTACAACCTGATAAAATGACATTGGAACTCCCGCCAGGGACTAGGGAAGGGGCTCTGACCAGAAGCTGAGCCTCTGAGACTTAACTACTTCCCATTTTGCACTGCTATGAGAGATCCCTGCTTAATCAAATTGAAAGCACATCTTAATCAGTGAAACAGAAAATGAAGCCTTTTGAAGGCAGACCTCCAAGGATGAAAAGATGCCATTTCCTGTGTATTTAAAGTTAACCAAGCTGCGGGAGAAGAATCACGCTTTATTAAAATCTCACACGCATGACTCGAAAAGTCCACTAAGGAAAGGGTCTTAACTGCGCAGGCCACCCCACACCACCTTCAAGACCTGGCTCAACACGTGCATCTTTCAGGAAGCTGTCCCTGATTTGATCCCGGCCACTGTCCTTGGCACATAGCGTGTCTTCTCTAGAAGCTTAGTGCAGAAATTCATACTGAGCCTGGACACCAGGCTCTGCTATGTGACCCTGCATGGGTCCCTTTCCCTCTCTGGGCCCCAGATACTGGGCCAGGCGATCCCTCAAGCCCCTTGGCATCTATTAAGCATTGCTTTGGAGAAGGAGGTTCTTTGCCTGTCTGGGGGTGTTTGTCTGACTTCACTAAGAGGGAGTGTTTGTTTACTTCAGTCTCCAAGCCCCCAAGCGATATTCACATCCTGCAGGCTCTTGATAAATGCTCATTGGCTGACTGGCATTTGCTCCATATGCCCGCAGAAGCCTAATTGCTGCTCATCAAACCTGCAAAGCCCGAACACAACACTGTTTCCTGTTCACAGACATAGTCTAGTCGGCAGCGGCAGATGTGGTCAATTTAATTATAAGAAAGCTCAGAAAAAGCAGGCAGCCAACACTGCGAATGCCAAACGGCTCACGATGGTGAAGCTGCAGAACGAGCCAGCCCAGACAGGGGAGCTGGGGGATGAGGAGGAGGCACGGCCCAGGCTGCCAGGCAGTGAAGAGGCGAGCGAGGCAAAGGCACAGAGCACCTGGGATGGAGGCACAGGACGGTGCCTACCACGTGCTTGTTTGCTCATCCTGGCACTGCTGGAATGTCAGCCTGGGAAACGCCCTGACAAAGCTTTGTTTCATGAGGGCCTGAAAGATGCCCAGAGTGTTCAGCACAGGCCTCGAAGGGGCTCACTACATGGTGGAGATTCAGTGACTTGGCCCCCAACTAAGATGAAAGGTTTCCATAGGGAAATGAGTCAGCTGCGGGCATATGAAACCACATGGTGTGCACGGGGCCTGGGGAAGATAAGGAATTGTTATGAAGACAGAATGGTAAGACTCAGGGGTGGGCAGGATAAATTGGCCCAAAAGCCAGTTTGCTCTAATATCCCAGTAGAGACAAAATATCGGGGCCTCAACAGAGGTCCAGCTGCAGGACCAGGTTAGGACCTAGGGCACAAAATTTAAGGCGCTGCGGCTCTCAGGGTCATGCACGACAAGTCTGCAAACAGCTGACCTTGCCATAGACAGAATTAAATAGGGAATGAGGCGACATGCTGTCAGATGGAAGAAAACACTTCATTTGACTGAGGTGAGGGTGGGGAGAGCTTCCTGGAGGAGGCATCTCTTGTTCTGAACTTTGATGATGACATTTTTCCTAAGCAGGTAAATGGAGTGCGGAGGTTGGGGTGGGCAGAGTAGGGAGACATTCCCGAATCGGGTAACGGCCTGACAAAAAGCACAGGGGCACATCTGGGTGCTGAGGTCCGGGAACTTGGGGCAACCCGGCAGAGAGAGGCCATCGTGCGTATAGAGCAGCAGGATGAAATGGGAGTGGAAAAAGCAGCTTGAAGACCGATTTTGGGAGAGTTTAAAGGCCAACCTATGGAAATTTGACATTTTCCTATGGGCCAGATCTCTCTTTTTATGAACTAGAAAGAGTTATGAAAAAAAAAGTTTCATGGTCAAAAACCTTCGGAAAAGGTTAGATCTTCTCAGAGTCTTCACTGTGGTGATGGGCATTTCCAGTCCCCAGGAGGGATGTACTATGAGGCAGTTCCAGAATTTTCTTTTCGCCTATTTGGAGGGACTGTATTTGGTGTTACTAAGAGCAGACTTTGGGGAATGTTTGGGAGACAATAAGAAGCAGGGAGCCATGGATGATTTTTGAAGGAGAGAGTGGTATGGTGCAACTTGTGTTCTGGGAGGACCGCGGAGGGTAAAGTGAACAAGAAAAGGGCAGGAAGCCGAAATACCAGGAAGGAGGCCGATGCAACAATCCCAAGGAGAAGCGGAGTCTGTGAGGACAGGAAGGTGGAAGCCATCTCAGAACAGGCTTGGCCTGGCGGTGGATAAAGCTGAGTCTGAACTTTCGCAGCAGAGCTTCTGGAAGAACAGTGGGGCTCTGAGCCAGGACTGGGACGCCAGGGGTGGGGAGGAGGCAGCCAGCTTGGACAGGGAAGGGACATAGACATGCCGAATGCAGTCTGGGGCATAGAAAAACCAACGTGCTAAGTCCTTCTTCCGAGACAGGGACTTGTCTCAGGAGGCGATGCGGAGGCTGGGTAAACCATCCACAGATGAAAAGTGAGAGCAGCTGGGGACAAGTAAATGCATTTCCCAGCTCCCAGCTCTCAGCATGTACGAGATCCACATGCTAAGGCAGCTGTGCTGATGATTAAATTACATCGTGAACAAGTAATGAAATGAGAAGTCCTAATGGAACCCTAATGAATTTTAACTCTTGGGTGGTTTGCCTCTAACAACGCTTCCTCTGTTAACGCAGCTGTCAGGAAGCCCAGTGTGGAGGAAGTGAGGGGGGAGAGATGGACCGTGGTGTGGAGGGAGCCCAGCCCTCGGAGGGCCTGTGGGGAGCGGCAGGTCCAGCCCTCACTGACAGGTTAGGGGACTCACACTCACAGCGCTTCAGGAAGCTTCGTGTAATGGAAACATGGGGGACCGAGTCCAATTCAGTTAACCTGGAGCCTCAGCTTTTCAGCTTCCTTTTTAAAAAATTACATCTATTGGGGTAACATTAATTAGTAACATTATATAATTTTCAGGTGTACAAGAAATAATTTGACATGTGTACTCTATTGCATGCTTCCCACCCAAAGTCTCATTTCCTTCTTTTTTACGGAACTACCATATGGTCTGGCAATCCCTTTTCTGGGTATTTACCCCAAAAATATAAAAACACTTACTTGTCAAGATATACATCCCCCTATGTTCACTGCAACCTTATTCACAACAGCCAAGACATGAAAACAGCCCAAGTGCCCTTGACAGAGGACTGGATAAAGAGGATGTGATACATATATATGGTGGAATACTACCCAGCCACGAAAACACGGAATATTGCCATCTGCAACAACATGGATGGATCTCGAGAGTATCTTACTGAGTGAAGTACGTCAGATGGAAAAGGACAAAAACTGAATGATTTCATTCATAGGTGGAATATAAAACAAAAAGGAACAGACTAACAAGACGAGCCTCAGCTTTCTGACGTGTAAATGGGAACCGTGACAAGATGCAGCTCCCCAAGCCCCTCCTCTACTACCTTTACCGCCTGGACTGTCACCCAGTAAATGTTGTCATTAGTTACAGTGTTGTTTTACAGAATGAAACTTTCCCGCTGCTAAGGAAAGCAAGTACCACTTGCCACAAATGGAAAGTAACTAAAAATGAAAGCAAAACATGTTATTGGAATATGTAATGTGAAGCATTTCTTAAACTTTCTTTTCACTGTATTTTTAAAAAATTTTATTTATTGGTCTTAGAGAGAGAGAGGAAGTGAGATAGAGAAAAACATTGATTTGTTCTTGCATTTATTTATGCATTCATTGGTTGATTCTTGTATGTGCCCTGGCTGGGGATCAAACTTGCAACCTTGGTGTATCAGGATGATGTGCCGACCAACTGAGCTACCCAGGCAGGGCTCTTTTCACTACATTTTGCTTTAACGTCCCATTTCATAATGATATTACTACTAATAAAACAGGCAGTATTTACTAAGTGCTCATTTCATGCCAGGGACTTTAGGTAGACTACCATCCCCACTTTGTAGGTGAAATGCAAAGAGGTCAAGTAGCTCACCAAAGGTCACACTCTAAGAAGTAATGGAAATGATGCCCTGGCTGGTGTAGCTCAGTGGATTGAACATGGGCTGCGAACCAAAGAGTCGCTGGTTCGATTCCCAGTGAGGGCACATGCCTGGGTTGCAGGTCAGGTTCCCAGTGGGGTCAAGTGAAAGGCAACCACACATTGATGTTTCCCTCCCTTTCTTTCTCCCTCCCTCCCCCTCTCTCTAAAAATAAATAAATTAAAAGTAAAAATAAAAATAAATCTTTTAAAAAAAAAAGAAGTAATGGAAATGAGCTCTGAACCCCTGCCATAACTCCCACCACCTTCACTCTTACCTATTCTCTGTGTGTTAGGAATGCTTGTCTTCTAGTTTCTCTACTAAGGGAGAAGTTTTCAGAAATTGGGACTTCTGAAGAACAGGCTTCGCCATGGAGGGATTGGTCTAACCCACAGGTGAAGTGCCACCTGCCCTCAGAGCTCTTTCTGATAGACGCCCATCTGGTCACTACTTTTCAAGGTCCTCTCTATGTCCCATCGGGTCCTCTGCTGAACAGCCAGACTCCAGAGACTCAGCTTCCCTCCCCAAGTTTCCTGCCTTTGCTTTCTGAAAAAGTCTTTTAAGACGTGTGTTTATAAATTACCCTACATCTGGTGGGACAAGATCAAGAGCTCTTTGTCTGTGAGACATTGTGTGACATAGTGTAAGGAGTGAAAATCTTTAAAGGTCTAAGTTCAGCTCTCAGCCCAATCACCAGCTAGCTGCATGATCAGGTAAGCCAGTCAATTGCATTAATCCTCAGTTTACTATCCGTAAAATGGGAATCACAACACCTAGCTCGACAGGACGGAGGGAGGTCTAGTGTGATGAAAGGGGCACGAGGCAGCACACACGCCACCAGGCACAAGGAAGTCCCACAAATATTTGCTCCCTTCCTCTTTGCTATCCTCTCTTGCTTTGTAGGAAGCTCAAGGACTTGTACGAGCATTGTTGGCTAAACCCATAAGGCTATTTCATGCTGGGATTCTAACTTGTATCACAGGGGTTGTGGGAATAGCCTGTGTTCTTAAGTGGCACCCCCCAGATCCCCAGAAAGAGACACAGGACAGCAGGGAGGGGCCAGGCACAGTCTCACTGAAGCGCACTCCCGTGAGGCTGCGTCCCTGGCCGGGTAGACCAGATAGACGATGGCTAGTGCAGCTGTCACTTCTATTTCACTTACCTGCAACAGCTCAAATACAGCAAGGAGGTCCCCTCCAGAGAGGTTCCCACAAAAGATGGGGTGATAGCTCAGCCTGGGTGCCTCATAGTCCTGGTCCGCCAGCTTCACCACAGGAGCAGCCACCGTGGCACCCAAATATTCTGGCTTTCCCTAAGGCAGAAATGAAATGGGTTTTTGACCCTGATGGCCAGCAACCTGGTTCTGGCCTGCACCAGGACAAGTTTGTAAATGACCTTCACAACACTGTCAGCCTCGGGGTTTCCCTCTTGCTACTGCCCTCTCATCCCTTTCTAAGGCTTGGGCTCCCAGGAAAAACTCTAAGAGGATCATCCTAGGGACTTCTGGGCCCAAGACCATCTTAGGGATTATCTCTCTCCTCAGTACATAGAGCTCAGTGGATTAAAGTTAAAATAATCATCTAGGGTAGACCTGAAGGGGAAAGCAGGAATGAGGTGGCAGCGAACCTTCCAAAAGCTCTCCGGCGAAGGAAACTATTGTGGCCAGACATGAGCTTTGGGGTCCGGCAACCCTATGGCCTTGGACATTTACTCAACCTTTTTTGAGCCTTATGCCTTCAAAGGAATTACAACCACTACCTATCAATAAGGCCATGGAGGTGGATATAGTGACGTATGTGCTTTGCACCGTGACTGGTATACAATGAGCGCTCAACACACGGTCAGAGGATGATGATCACAATGATGACGGTGGTGATATGATAAAGGCCAGTATGTTTAAGTGACAGAACAATTCTACCCTATTTTTCCAGGTGGTAAAAAAGGGTGTTAAAATGGTTTATATGCATTGATGGATGTGGTCCCTAAGTTTAAGAACTACTAGATAGCATCACCTCCTGCCTCTTCCCCACACCTGCTCCCAGGAACAGCACGCGGCTAGGGCATGGGGCTGCTTTGCTTGCTGTTCATCTCAGGAATTCCTGCAATGTAAACTCCATATAGGCAGTGTTGCCTGTTTTATTCACTGCTGTGTCCCCTGGCACAGGGCAGGTACTCATTACATATTTATTGAGTGAAAGCTGTTGAATTAATGATGTCTGAAGTCCAAGGACAGCACCCACACTCCCTTCTGGCTGAGGCTGGTTTCATTGCCTTTGGACTCATGAACCAGCGCTTGCATTCCTGGCTGTAGAAGGAAGCTTGGGTGAGTTGGAAATGAGGTTTAGTCTGGTCACACTCAGAAACAAAGCTGCCTGCCGGTATCCCCCAGTAGGGTCAGACTTGTTCCTAGCCTGGGGACAGGCAGGGATGTGCCATGTACTCATTTCGTCCATGATCTAGCTGGGAATAATTAAAATTAGCCCTGGAGACAAAAGAGTCAACATAAACCCAAAAAAGAAATTCGCCAAATATAAACTCATTTCCTGCACAGCCAGCAGACCCTAATGAGGAATGAGGGCGCAAGGCTCTATGTAAGGAGACAAAGCTCTAGACTGAACCCGCATGCGTGGTGGAGTCAGAGCCTCAGAATCTGACCGTCACCACAGGGTTGTGGGCTCAGCATAGCTGTAGTTTGTATGCATCTCTCCAGGAAGAAAGTACAAAGCGTTCAAAGGTTTTTTCTGTCTCCTTTTCTTTTAGATGTGAGAATGTGGCTTGTTTTTCTGTGAAGGTTTGGCGTGGGGTAGGACCCGCAGTCCGGGAACGGAGATCTAGTGGGAATCTGAGAGGCAACGGACAACCACGGGAAATCCGTGGAGCCGGTTGGTTTAGGAGGAGCTTTCAAAGATATTTGATTGTTATAGTTTTCAAATAAAAAATACTCAGTATTAGAGCCACGTTGCTAGGAACAACATTGAAAAGGTGCTTATTTTATGGCTGTTTCGACAGAAAATCTATACTACATGCCCAAGAGTAGAACTCACATTCCATAAATCTATACGGTAAAACTAGTTCCAGCTCACAGCTGGAGGAATGGCACGGGGGGGGGGGGGGGGGGGGGGGGGGGGGGGGGGGGGGGGGGGGGGGGGGGGGGGGGGTACAGGGAGGGGCAGAGATGGAGGAGAATGACACGTGTTTCTAAAGGGATACAGCCACACCAGCCACACCCACATGTGCAGCAAAGAGCGGACACAGCAGGCTCTGCCTCCTGCTGGCTGTGACCTTGAACAAGGCATTTGACCTTTCTGGGTCTCTGTTTTCTTCTCTAGGAAGCAAGAGGGAGATTCGTGCTCTCCAAGGTGCCTACTCACCTCCTACAATTTTCCCATCCTAATTTCCTTCTGATCTTGGATCACGGTCAGAGCTGCTGGATGCTCTGAAGTGAGCAGATGAGGAAGCTTAGGGGAGGCTATTTTTTGGAAACCTGTACAGTTTACTCAGTAGGCTTGCACTTCTACAACTTTGCAAGGGGGTAGAGAGAGACATCAGAGAAAATAAATACACGTTTGCCTTTCATTGTAGACTTCTTAATTTAAAAAATATTTGATTTGGCCCTGGCTAGTGTAGCTCAGTGGACTGGGTGCAGGCTGCAAACCAAAGGGTCCCGGTTCGATCCCCAGTCAGGGCAAATGCCTGGGTTGTAGGCCAGGTCCCTAGTGAGGGCCATGTGAGAGGCAACCACACATTGATGTTTCTCTCCCTCTTTTTCTCCTTCTCTTCCCCTCTCTCTAAAAATAAATAAATAAAACCTTTTAAAAAAAAGATTTGATTTATAATTGACAAAAAAGAAATCTCCAGTAAGCTTCTTAATCTATTTAACATTTCAGAACTCAGATGTCTTTGGAGAGAAAGAGGTTTAGTTAACACCATAACAGAAATGGGATAGAGAAGAAAGTGTTGTTTCAGGATTCAGAAGCAACAACCCAGAAAAAAACAACCCAGTTACAAAGGCCGAATTGGTGACAATAGCCTTCCATCTCCTTCCAGCCAGGCAAAATCAGTTAACACCTCCTGTTTTCAAAAGGCACTGGCGTTTTTACTAAGCAGAAATGGGACAGGGAACTGGCCGTGGGCTGGGCACAAGCGGGAGATGCTTTATAAAGTACCTATCCCTGAAGCTGTGTATGTCAGCTGGAGTTCTGTGACCCAGATCCTGTTTTAATTGCAGTCTAAATGGAACCCTAGGTGAAAAGCCCTGCAGCGAACGAAGCCAATGGCCACGCCCATTTCCCTGGTTCTGTAACGCATCGTTTCCCCAGGCCAGCATGGCCGCCAGGCACATCGAGGTCCCGAGCACGAACAGGCTGCTTAAATGAAGGAAGGTAGCAAGGCACAGGTAGCACAGTCCTGGGACACTCACCACCGCGTCACTGTCATACAGCTCCACCACCACCAAAGGGGGGGACTCCGCCAGCTCCTTGTGGTCTCCGTGCAGCACCAAGTCACTGAACAGCAGCATCTGGTTCCAGGTCGGGGAGAGCGTCTGGGAAATGACCTGGAAGGTGGGGCCGAAAGAAAAGTGACAGATTGTTCAACTGGGGTGTGGAGCTTCTGAAATGCGTTCAATAGTTACTTCGGGAGAGCAAAGAGAACACGGCCTCATCATCATTGCTCACTTGTTCACCATTCAATGGGTAAAGTAAACCGGTGTACCACTGCATAGTAGATGCTAGTAGATGAAAGTTTCCTTGCCCTGCAGACACTTACCTGGGAAGAGCCCCCCCAGTGTTTAATACCTTGTGTGCATACATCATTTCAACTCAATCCTCATAGCAGTGCTGTGATGGTAAGACCAGCTACCCTTTATTGAGCGCTTACTATGTGCTGGCTGCTGCACAGTCCACGCATTGTTGCAAACTTCACAATTCTGGGAGGTGCATACAGCTGTCTATTCACATTTTACACAGGAAACTGAGGCTCGCTTGTCCACAGCCAGCAAGTGGCAGCACTGAGATCCAAGTAGGATCTCTGGTACCAAAGCCCAGGCTACTCACTCGCTCATCTCACCAAGTAGATGCTAATGTTATCTCATTTTACAGAGGGGCAAACTGAGGGTGAGGTTCCTCTGGTGATTCTCCACTTGTGAGCAGATACAATTTTGCCATCAAGTACTGTAAAGTGAGATTTAAATCTAATATTCCTTTTACAGAATTCTATTGTATCGTGGATATTTATTTGACTGCATTGAAAAACCAGCGTCTTCAAAATAACCCTCACCATTTTACGTGATATCATTCTTTCTACCTTAGCAAACTGTGGTCTTGGTAGTTGGCTGTACCCATTACTCAGATGGAGAAACCAAAGGACAGAGGACCACAACCTGCATATTTGGTCCAGAACCATGAGCAGTTCACCTAGAAGTGGCTCGCAGCCCCCTGGCCAGGCCCTTCCAGAGGTACCTTCAGAAGGGAGGCTGTAGTCAGGTGCGCATCCTACACTCTGTGTAATTGGATGTTTAGGAACACGTGAGTTTTAGAGTACTAAGGGCCGAGGCGGTTTGCAGGAACGGTGGATTCCGCACCTGGGCAGAAACTGCCCCATTACATTCGAGGCCACTCCTGGGAAGAGGCCACAGCCCTATCCCACTCTTTTCCAGGCTGCACGGGCAAATGGGTGATTTCACAGTGAACACGGCGGAGCAGCTGCTGGGTCCTGGGGAAATTTCCACACCACCTCTGAACAGCACCTTTACTTCTCCCTGCTCACTCCAGGAGGGATCAGAGAGCGATCTGGCCTGGATTAACGGCCCAGGTTCCAAAGCCCAAGCAAAATGGTCACCGCCGAATTTTACATCCAGTGCGCCTCTAGACACAGCATGGGTCATTGGCACACTGGTCACGAAGGGGTTTTCTATTGCTCTTCTTTATCTGAGTCATCAATACAGTGTGCACTTCACAATTTCCTTCTTTTGTTGTTTTCCTGCTCATGGAATATTTTATGCCTCAAACAGTAACATTTTTGATATAACCTTTCAGAGAAAAATCTTAAGTGGTCCAATCTTTTTTGGACAAAGAATCATTTCAAGCAGCCTATAAACAGGAGCTAGGGAGTTGCCCCACAAAGCTAGCCTGTGTCAGTGACTGACATCACAAAGAACCACGTGTTTTCATGTTGCTTTTAAAAATAGAAATGTGATCTATTTTTCAGCGTTCACCCATACGGTGTGATACCAAAGCAATTTATGATCCTTACAGTAACTTTCCTACAGAAATATTTTGATGTCTTCGTTGGCACTTTGGGCTATAAATGCCACTGATAAGATTCCAGAGGTCAGCATTCATTCATTCCTTCATTCACTCATTCAACACGCATTTCTTCAGGACCTATGACGTACATGAGCGAATGGGCGGGCACTGGCTTATCCTCAGAGTTGTTTCCATGAGTGAAAGGACCATGACTACCTTCGAGAGGTACCATACACCTCACTCAAACAAAAATATATTCTTCCACTTTACTGACAAGGTGTCCACCACTAGCTTATTTCTTTGGGGCTTCCTTAAGGAGTTATTTATTGTAATCATGTTAAATGACATTACTTCGGAGACTATAGTCCCATTTAGCTAAAACTTTAAAAATGGAGTAAGGACCCTTGGACAGAGCATGGCTGTAACCTCAGGTGCCCCCGGGATGGAACACTAGTTTCATGGTGCCTTACGTTCACTGTGGGCAGGTGACTCAACCTCTCCCGCCCATGGTCTTCCTCACGGAAGTGGGGTTAGCACCTGCCTTGTGGAGTTGTTATAACCATTGTCTGAGACAAAGCACATTAAGTACCTGGAACACAGTAGGTGCTCAGTAAGTGTTTATGACCACCCCACTCCACCCCACCAACACTCTTTCGTAAATGAGTAAACATTTGCTGAACACCTACTATGTGTCAGTCTTGGTTCACTAGGGTACTGGTTTCTAACAAAAGACCATCATGTCCTCAGGACTCAGCATCACTTGGGTTGTCTGAAATCTCAAGTTCCATGCCCTTCACCCCTAAGATCCCTCTACTCCTCTAAGACTTCCTCTTTGCCACCGAGTCCCTCGCCCCTGCTGTCCCCAAAGCTTTCCTTTCTGGGATCTCTCTCCCTTTCCCTTTATCCTTCAGTCACCACAGGACTTCTAAGTCCCACGTCCATCCTCAGTGACGTCTGGAATAACTGGATTCCCTTCTAAACTATTTTGTACTGGTTAATCACTTTATAGAGGACTGGTTTGCAGGACCAGCTCTTTGGAGGCTGTTTTCCCTGAGCTCCACATGGCCAGTTCAGACAAGAGCCACCAGGTGAACCGATAGAGTTCAGGTATGACCGCAGGGACCCCAGGCTCAGCCTTCCCCATTGTAACGAGTATGATAGGGGCCATGCCACACACAGACCAGTCCCTCCCAGGCAGCACAGCACTGGAACGGGAGAGGGACACTGGAGCCATTTCTTACCAAAATGGAAGCAGAGAGGTTAAGCAAAGTGACTTTGGAATTGGACCGGCCTGGGTATCCCTTGTGGTTCTACCGCCTCCTCCCTATATGGTCTCCAAGCCTTACCTGCCTCATCTGCATAACAGGGACACTAACGACATCCACCTTTGGGCTGCAGTGAGGTGTAGCAACAATGCGTGTAACATGCTTGGGCATCACGCATGGCACATAGGGAGTTTTAGTAAACGGCAGCGTTATTATTAACAATTAGGTACTTAGTTCGAAGTATGGAAGCAAAGTCCAGGGCTCAGCAGAACCTGTTTTCCCTTTCAAATGATTATTTGATAAACTGCCGCTCTCTGTTCCTTTGAGATATGGGTCTAAATCAAATGAAAATACTATATGGAGGTACAGACTTGAACGGTAATCACACGGCAGCCCAAGGAGCTCATTCAAACCCCTTGCCGCATTGTGGGCTCTGGGATCCCCTCTGTGCACCTGGATTCCACAGCTGTGGCTGGCAGGGGAGGGTCCCAGAGGCCCACCCCTGCCCTGGTGGGAAGCCTCGGTGGCAATAATGACAAGCAGTCACATAGAAGCTGTGATAGGCAAAGCACTGTTTTGGATGTCTTACCCTGTGAGAGTATATACGATCGCATCATCTGTCTGTTACAGATGAAGAAATTGAGGACAGAGAGGGTTTTGCTTAAGGTCCCACAGCCAATAACTGGAAGAGCTCGGATCTGAACCCAGGCGATGTGGCTCCAGAGTCTAGACTTTCAATCACTGCACTTGAAGTGCTGCCTCTCGAGACAGAAAGGAGAAAGTACCCTGCCCTCTTCGTGTTTTCATGCTCATTCACCAGGAGTGGGGTCACCTTCCTTCTGAGGTATCTCTCGACTTCCCCCCAGACAGAGCTAAGCCCGCTCTTCAGTGCCCTTTGGGGGCCCAGCACTACGGGGTTCATCACAATGTGGCTGACTCGCCTGTCCAGAGTCCTGCCTGTCTCATGCCCAGATCGCAACCTACTCAGGAGCAGGGGCTGGCCCCCCAGCCCCCCTGAGCCCAGCCTGGGGCCTGGCGCAGAGCAGACGCCAGCCAGTGCTGGTGAAGTAGATTCCATGCTGGTTCGCTTTATGATCTCGGTCTGCACGTCATAAATCAAAATGCAGTCTCACCCGTCACCCAGATGACGGGCCTCGCTTTGGAAAGAAATGTCAGTCCGCTAACGTTGACCGATGTAATGGCCACCATTCATCAATCATTTATTCCCTTCACTGTTTTCTTCTTCACAATAGCACTATTTTAAGATGACAGACCAAGGTTTAGTGAGTAAATGCAGCTAGAAAGTAGATGAGCTAGAACGACGCTTCCGCTCACCTACTGTGTCCTGGGTCTTCACTCTCAGAAATGAGCAAACCCTGTACGGAGCTTCCCTCTGTCAGAACAGTGCACATGCAGAGGACAGAGCAAATCCTAGAGAATATGACAGAGTGAGAAAGCCTAGCGGACCGGTGCCGATTAGGAACCTTTTCACATCTCAGCACTCGGGGCACAGAAGGGGGAGAAAGCACAGAGGAAACAGGTCTACATCTATCTCCATCCATCAGGAAGTTGTATTCGGCAGAAGAGACACCGAATTGCAGGGATGTTGAGAGCATGCAATGTCCCCCGGCTGGTAAGCACCAAGTGGCAGTGCAAAGTCTAAGCTTCCTGACCGCCAAGCTGGCAAACCTTCCTCCCCACCAGGACCCCTCCGTGAGACTGGATCACAAGCCTCCTGCGGGTTGTCTGGGTGCTGTTCTCCTGCTTGGTCATCCCCCATTAAACCTGACCTTGCACCTGACACTTCAGCAGGAGAAGCTCTAGGAGCCAGGTTCTGCTATTCCTGCCGCCCTTCCTTCGTCTCAGAAACTTGCTCTCTTCGCTTCAGGACAATGGATCACACTGGACAACAGATGCCGTGTCTGTCCTTCCTTGCACACGCAGTTTTGAGTCTGAAACATCTACATGCCTAGAGACAAGGGACTGCAAGGGGCCTGTGCTTTTCCTTTCCTGGGGTCTGCCATGGATCAGCTATGGGGTGCAGGAAGAAAGCAGGTGGGCTTCCCTGGTTACCTTTGTGGTCTGGCAGTGGGAGAGGAACGTGACCTTGGCAAATGGGTCTGAGAGTCCGTTGCTGTCGGCCGCGATAAGGCCCCGGGCTTGGTACATGTGCGCTCTCAGCTGAAAGATATGCCGGTCTGTGGACAGACCAGGGAAAATGCAGACGTTAGTGGGCTTCTAGGAACAGTCAGTGCTCGTGGGTGTCCGTGTGCGAAGTGAGTCTGTGGGTTTATCCAGAGACAGGCACAGGAGACCACAGCACCACTGGCCCTGGAGGCTGGAATGGACGCAGCGAAGAGGCCACGTTGATGGGCGCTTTCGAGCCAGGCACTCTCCTTGGTGCTTTCCCTGCGGGGTTTAATCTCCATAACAGCCCTGTGAGATAAACAGAATGATCTCCATTTTGCAGATGAGGGAAGAGGGTCACCAAAAGGCTAAAATACTTTTCCAAGTCTACAAAGCTAAAAAATGCCAGAGCCTGGCTTTCATTTCTGTCAGATTCTAAAATCGCCTTCTCTTCCAAAAATACCACATTTTAATTCCTAATAGTTCTGTTTCCACTGGCGTGTGTGTGTGTGTGTGAGAGAGAGAGAGAGAGAGGGGGGGGGGGCTTCTCCACAAATGGATTTGTTTCAATAAACTCAATAAAGTCCTGAGTCGTCTATTCATCCCTTCGTCTGTTCAGCCAGCCAAGGTCATTTTGAGCACCTACTGTGTACGAGGGATGGTTCTGGTCTCTAAGGGTTCTGAGTGGTTAAGGCAGCTCCTGCCCTTGGGGAGCTCCGGGGAGAGGGCAATAGGTAACATGAACTCTGCAATCACAGTAACGGGAGGCCGGGGCTGAGTGTCAGAGAGAGATACGCACAGGACACGGGAGCCTACAGGCAGGAGTGAGCACACCTGTTCGATGGGACAGGAGGCAGAGGGAGAGCTGCAGGTGGCAGCAGACCAGGGTTCAGTGGGGGAAGCCCAGGTAAGAGTGGAAAAGCTCACAGAGGAGGAATTCTTGGATCACCCCATGAAAACATGCTGCAGAGGATCCGAACACTTTTGGAAAACTCTCTTCTCTCCTCTGAATTGTTAGTGGCTGGTACAGCAGTCATGTCTGGGTACCTTGGGTCTCTAGAGGTAGTGTCTATAGAAATAAGATAACCTGATATGGATGTTTTTCACCTAGAAATAAAACTCTAAAGACAGGCTGAAAAACAATGGGATAGTGGAAATAAAGCAAGGTTTGGAGATTGTTTGCCCTATTGGTTACTAGCTATGTGGTCTTGAGCAATTTCTAAGCATCTCTGATGCAACCTTTGTCCATCTGTAAAATGAAGGAACCACCCATGGTCGATGTGAGAAATAAATTAGATCTTATATATAAAGTGTAGGTCACCATGCTTGGCATGTGGTAGGGGCCATCTCCAGAAGCCTTTCTTCTCTAACTACTGGGCCCTTAGATTCTACTGGCAGTCAAGGTCATCCAACATCAGAGAAGCCTTGTGTGACACAGGAAGCCTGGGTGTGTAGACAGGTCTCCCAGGTTTCCAACATTGGCTCAATTTAAAACTCAGCTTCAGGCGAAGTGAAGGCAAAACTGCTCTACGCTATCTGAGCTCAGCAGCAAGACATCCTGCAAATTGAAGCAATTTGGAAACAGGAGCAAAACACAACTGTAAGCACTAATACTTACAAAATGCAAAATGCAACTGTAAGCATTAATACTTATAACAAAATTTAAAATTGTATGGAAATGTAAGTATGATGGCATTCATAGAAAATATCTACAAAGGAGAAAGGATTGCATAAAGCCATCTGAATTTCTAAAAGCAGCCAAGCCAAGCCCTGGCTGGGTGACTCAGTTGGTTGGAGCATCGTCCCGTACACCAAGAGGTTGCAGGTTTGATTCCCAGTCAGGGCACGTACCTAGGTTGCAGGTTCCATGCCCAGTTGGGGTATGTATGGGAGACCATGATCAATGTTTCTCTCTCACATCGATCTTTCGCTCTCTCCCTTTCTCTCTCTCCCCCTTCCTCTCTCTCTAAAATCGATAAACATATCCTTGGGTGAGGATTTTAAAAAATAAAACTACTTTAAAGCAATGAAGCCAAGAAACAAGCTAGAGAAACCTGAGAGACCTCACTGATACCACTTTCCACTGGGTCCTTTCCAGGAAATGTAAATGCCTGCTGTGGGCAGATCCAAACCCCATGAACAAGGAAAAACCTGCTTCAGTTCTACAGGTCACATTAACACAAGAACTCACTGACATTTACATAAAACACACCTTTTTTTTTAAGAAGATTTTTTTTTTTTTTTTTTTTTTAAAGATTTTATTTATTTATTTTCAGAGAGAGGAGAAGGGAGGGAGAAAGAGCAATGTATGGTTGCCTCTCACATGGTCCTCATTGTGGACCTGGCCCACAACCCAGGCATGTGCCCCAACTGGGAATCGAACCGGGACCCTCTGGTTCCCAGCCCGCGCTCAATCCACTGAGCTACACCAGCCGGGCATAAAACACACCTTTTGCTTAAAATTCAAACTTGACCTATATAGTCTGCCTACAAAGAAATGCCAATTGCTTTCTCTTCATTAACAGCAAAATGTCAATGTTCATTTCAGATGTGTTACATGACTTTATTGTTTTAGACCAGACATTGGAAGGTGAGGATGAAAACTTAGAAACTATATTAAAAGAAGGTAAATAAGTTGATCTTAAAATAAGGCAAAAACAACACATGCATGTCCCTCCTCTTCCCTGTTTTCTCAGGAGCCCACCGGAGACACCCAAAGACCCGCTTGGCCCGGGGACCTCGTACCTTGGTAGATCAGGCTGGCTGGAGGATGGCCGGAGCCGGCCACTGTGGACGACATTTCTTCTTCGTAGCCTGCTGGCAAGTTGTCCAAAATGGCACCAGAGTGTCTGGTGGAGCCCAGCCACAGGTACACGTCGACTTTCCCTTGCACCGACCAGCCAGCAGGCCGTTTTCCAGGAAGCTGCGGAAAGGTTGCAAGGAAGCCCACCCCATTCATCAGAGGCGAGCACGGGCCTCGCTCTTTGGGAAATGAGGTCCTTCCTGGGTACCTGGGGACTCACCCAGGGGGTATTCAGAGAGCAGTTCTCAGGAGCTCATCTTATAACAAAATGAGACCAATGACCCCAGTTGCCACTAGGCACAGGCGGCAGAGGCAGAGGCATGTGTAGTGGGGCCTGAAGCGTAAACAGGCACTGTGTTATAAGGACTTCTGAGCCTTGCGTCATGCAAATCTAACTGGTAGGTGTAGTTATTGCCCCCATTGCTCAGAGAGGTAAGGTGAGTTCCCAAAGAACACTCAGCTTTTAAGTGACAGAGCCAGGACTCAAACCCGAGAGAGATGACTTCAGACCTAGACCCTGGACTTTGAACCCTACCACCTGCCTCTGTCCGCATTGAGTTGGAATCTGTCTCCCCACACCTTCCAAGTGCCCAGAGCTCCAGCCACACCTTTACCTCTTTGCTTCAATCAGAGGAACTCAAATGCTCCTTTCATAGGTCAGGCCTTCATGTGCTGGAAGGAACCTGCCTGCCCTTCCGTGTTCTTTCTTCCAGACTAAAACCTCTCATTCCTTCACCCCTTCCTCATGCAGTGGGGTTTCTAATTCCCTTCCCCATCACCAGGATTAGGAGACTCCTTGTCCCCTCTAAGGAGTCCCAGGCCCCAGATCTGGCTGCATTCAGGGTCGCTAGCACGGCCTTTACTCTGAGGATGGCAACCTTTGCAGAGTTTTTGACCCTTCTAAGTGCCTTTTCTTAGTATTTCTAAGGATTTTCAATCAGTACTGTCCTCTTTCTTTTACATCAGTTCTTTTCCATAGAGAATCACAAAATCCTACTATGAGAGGCTACAAGTTGCTCTGAGTTTTCCAAGGCACCATGGAGAGCCCCTGAGTTCAAAATCGAGCATAGTTGTCCACTTTCTCGTCTTGCTCTGTGCGTGTCTTAGGTGGATTTTAAGCAATTCAATTCAGCAACTACTACAATGCCCCTAGGAACTGCTGAGGGAGTGGGGTCAGGAGGGCATCACAAAGACCAAGACACAGCCCTGGCCTCCCTCCAAGAACTCGCATCTAGACAAGGAGGCCTGCTGGCATTCACTTACTCAAATGCAAAGTCAAGTGTAAGAGAGAAAATGCTATAGAAGCAGAGAAGTAGCAGTAGATACTTCCATCCTTTCTTTAAGACTCTCATAGTTTACTGGGTTTGAATCAGCATTATGGAGCTGAACCAGTAGAGAAGGCAGCCCAGGAAGAGGAAAGTGCAGAACAAAGACACGGGGGCAGGAACTCACAGTATAATACAGGTTGATGTTCAGTGAGTGCTCACTCTGTGCCAGGGATGGTTTTGCTACGAGCTTTCAGAAAAGAAAGAGCTGGGACAGACAGTGACCCAGACGAGGCTGAGGAAATGTGCAGGTTAAGTGCAGGAGTTTGGATTTGATTCTTTAGGGGATGGGTGCGTTCTTTATCCAGCTTACAAATAGCAAAAACGGTCATTTTGTTGTTGGTAAAGGCAACCACTCTGCAACTTATAATTCAAAAATGTATAAGACAAATAATTCCTAATTCATCACTTTAATAATAATAATAGCTAAGATGCACTGAGCACTTGTTTAGTAAAACAAATATTGATTGGGAGCCTAAGGTCATCATAATAAAAGCAACCCCTCTGCCATTTGTAGATATCATAGGAATTTTGTCCATTCACAGTGTTGTCCCCAATGCCTGAAAGGATGCTTGGCACCCAGGAAGCTCTCAGTAAATATTTGTTGAATTATCTGTTTCCCTAATAATAATAATTGTAACATTGTTTGTAACTTCACAGGCATCTCTAGCCGGGGCGTGTCTTCCCCTGCCTCCTGTCTCCCCTGCTCTCCCCGCTGTCGTGAGCCGCTGTGGCCTGACCAACCCCATCAACGTTTTTTGAGAATAGCCTGGTAAGGCAGGGGTGAAAAATGAGAAAAAATTAAAGAATGCAAACGTGCATTGAAAAACTGTGATCACCATGTATAAAAATTGCAGGAGACAGAAGGCTCAAGTCCTCACCTCTCCCATGCCCTGCCACGTCCCCTGGGGTGCCGGTTAACACCTGCTGGCTTAAAAGAAAGAGAAATCCTGGCCAATCAGAAAAGGGAGAGAAAGATGTTGAAGCTGGTCCATTGGTATTAGTAAGAGAAAGGTTTGTCTGTCTTGTGGAGGCTTCACTTTCTGCTGCATCCTAGGGAGAGCTGGGCGGAAAACTGGAGGCCTGAAAAGAAGAGATTGACCCAGGGGTGAGGAGCAGAAGACAGGAGAGGGATGGGGACGAGAATGAGAAGGGGTCTCTGGAGTTAACGTCGGGTAAACTGGCACAGACAGGCCACTCCAGGAAGAAAGGAAAGGAAGGCTGAGTACCACCTTCTGGCTGGGCTCTAAGTGCATAGGACGAGTTTCCTTTTGGTAATGAATGAATGTCCCTTCCTGACCTTTGGCACTAGGGGCACTGTGGGTGTGAGACAGAAGGGGGAGAACTCTGCTTTTTGGGGATGGTGCTTTGGGCTGAGCACAAGGAATTTTGTTCCAGCATTGCTAGTAGCATTGTGAGTATATTTAAAATACAGAAAAAGGAAGATCATGGAACCAGGGACGATCAAACCCAGGTTGCCATTACAGATTTACCATTACTTAGCCATGTGCCTCCAGATGAGGCACCTTCATTTCCTCTAGATTAATATTCCCCAAACTGGGCCCCTAAGAATGGTGGCTTCCTAAAATTCATACATAGCTATCCTAGATGAATCAGATCGGCGAGGCTGGGTTGTCAGAGTTGAAGATGTTTCGTGACTGCAGGACTTCTCAGAGCCTTCATGAGTGGCACTGCAAGGGACAGACTCAACTGCAACCTCCCAGAGGTGCTTGACCAAGGAATGTTTGTGGAGCCACTTGAAGGACAGCTGTTCCCTGGAATCAACTTTGAGAAACTCTGGCCTGGACGTTTTTGATTTGCCTCCTTTGTCTTATTGCACTTCCTGACTCTGAGCTAAGACACAGGGGTGAGTGGCAGGAGTGCAGGACTTTGTCTCCCTGGTTCAGCTCTTCCTTTCTTTCAGATTTACCAGTTCAGTGAGGAGAAGAGCATCCAGGGAGGTGGGGGAAGGGAGTTAAAGGCATGGGGTGAGGATCAAAACAGGACTAAAGATAGTTCTGCTGAGTCATCTTATTGAGATGTGTCATTATGTCGGTACAATTGAATTCAACTAAATTTACAAAGCCATCATCTGAAACAACCCCGATGGTGAAAGCAAAATACAGATAAAGAAGCCAGTTATGTAGCCCCTGACTTTATTTGCAGTTGTTCTTTGTTCTAATTTTAAATAATGCCAGGATACATCAAAATATTTAGGAGGCAAGCAACATGCCACTGATTTTCTAATATTTTTAGCACAGGGCCTTCTAAAATGATGTGCTATTTTTAAGACAAATAAATGTTTCTTGTGACCCCAGAATGTCTTGGATGGAGCAAGCTGAAGAAAAATCCTGATGTTTGTGGTGAGTAACTTGGGTAAAAATGTCCTTTTTCAGTTATAGTCATTACAGGAGCAGAATCATTAAAATCATTTTACATGCATGACAGAAAATAGCATACGGGGACCCAGACACTTCACTGGATATGAAGGGGACAGAACCCCAGGAATGTCCTCTAGATGCAGGATACCCGTTTGTCTGAATGCCCATGGTCACTGGGTGATTACTCCGGTGATGTCCACTCTGTGTTTTTTAAGTGGCAGGCACCCACTTAATTCTCAACACCACCTCCATTTGATTGAAGAGTAGGAAATGCAGAAATGCTAAGTATAGTAACTTAGCCAAGGTCACACAGCTAATAAATTTGAACCCTAGCATTCTGTTATGGATTGAATTCTATTCCTCAGACCTTTGCAAGTCTTGGGGAAGAGTCAGAGATATGAACCCACACTGAGAATGCTGAGCAAACCGGGGAAAAAAACAAGAGCTTTCCCATCTTTGAGTCAAAAAACAGTGCAGACTTACTTTGAGGAAGTGAGTTTTGATGGTTCCGCAGTATTTACCCATCTGCTCCCTGACGGGGGAGTAGAGCAGGTCTTTGGAGGCGATGCGAGCATAGGCTACCCTCTTGTTGTTGCTGAGCATCCAGAGGAAGACGTCGGGGATGGTGTGCTGCGGCTGTAGGGATGGAGGGGAATGGATCTGATAGGCCAGGGATTAATGAGTGCTTGACCAGAGTTCTCTGATCCTAAAACATCTCTGCAATCAAGCAGTGAAATGTAGCTTCTTTGAAAAGAGAAAGCTTTAGGTTGTGAGTTAGCAGTCCACGTAAACCGTGTTTGCCAAACTGCTCACGGTACTTCAACTATATGCAAATTGGACCAAGCATTTGGCATCTTTAGTGGCCTGCTTTTCTCCATCTGTAGAACAAACATTTTTGACACCTTCCCATTGATTTTCCCCCTAGTCTTGTAATAGTGATTTAGCTTCAAGCATTGGGCCTCCTAAGAACCAGGTAACATTTCCAGAACATTCAAATAAAAAAAAATTCTATGAATGTCTTTCCATTTGCTCTTGGAAGGGAAAACAATTCCACATGGACTTTATACCTAAAATAGGATTGCGAGCATTTTAGCTCCATTTTAAGTGGTTATTTAGGAAAAACTTGACTAAATTGCACAGAAAATGAGATTTTAGAATTGAGTTAGTCAACATAGGAATTGCAGAGATCTCTGCCAAGAGGCCCATTATGATATGAGAGTTTGAAATGTACATTTCTGAACCCACATAGCTACCAAAACAAAAGGGCAGTGCAATGTCCCAAACTAGGCTGCAGCATCGCTGGGCTGGAAGCGGATGCTCTGTATCCGGACACCCTGGTGTAGCAGGCATCCTAGGGTATCCCTTCTCCCCCGATATGGAAGCAAACATTTTCCTGGCCACAGGGCTGGTCAGTCACAGACCTGAAGCCCTGATGCCTGCTTTGAGCCTCCTGGGTGTTTATTAAAATCCCTGCATCTGCTAGAATGACCACCTGCCTCACTGTTTATTACGCCTGCAGAGAATGGTTGATTTACAAGAAATAAAACTTTTGAGAACAACAGAAGCAATAAACCTGCACCTCTTCCTGCAACCTTCCCATACAAAACCCCGTGTCTGACAGAAGCAAATGACCTTTTTAGATCATTCTAGAAATCCCCAGAAGACACTGGTTACAACTAACTTGAAAATGAGAAGCTGATTTAACCTTTACTGGCCATGGGCTTAAATCCTCTGTTGAAAACTTATCAAGGATCCTGTGCTAATTTTGACTTTTCTTGAGTTCATTAAGGAACATGCTTTTTATTTCTGCTGAATATTCAAGCTTCAATTTTTTTTTAAAAAGTCAATAAAGCTGTAGCTAGTTGGCTTAATTTTAAAATCTTCTTTTTCACCCCTAAATTAACAGTGCCTGATCGGCTCTGCAGGGTTCAGGAGACAATATTGCTCTATCTCTCATCCTTCTCAAACACTCAAACACCACCAGGAAGACATCCAGTCTGATCTTCCAAATGAGGTTTGCTATTAGAGTTGATTACCTCATCCACAAGAAAGCGGATTTTTTCCACAAAATTTTGGGCTTCGTGGATCATTTCATCGAGTGATAACTTTTTCTTCTGCTGCTGAGTGATCCCCTTGGCCTTCTTGGCCATCGCCTCCTAAAACAAGACAAGAATCAGTGCAGATCTTTCTAGAAATCTGGACAACAGCCACTGCCCTGTTGCTGGAGAGTCCTGAAGGTGCCCATGCGCTCCACACTGAGCCACTCATGGGGGCTGTTTCAGGGCCCCCCACTGAGCATGCTGCCCCTTTAACAGAAATTTCATAGGAGCGTAGAAGACATAGATATCCTCTCTCTTTCCTTAGACAGATGAGAAGCTGAGGCCCAGAAAAGTCAGAAGTTTGTCAAGATCCCGTAGCTCTGATAGACAAGGCCCAGATCTAGGTTTTCTGATATCAGCAACGACTAT
Organism: Micronycteris hirsuta; assembly: GCA_004026765.1. Classification (NCBI taxonomy): domain Eukaryota; kingdom Metazoa; phylum Chordata; class Mammalia; order Chiroptera; family Phyllostomidae; genus Micronycteris; species Micronycteris hirsuta. The sequence continues at coordinate 138,038 of PVJI01002412.1, forward strand.
ACTAATAGCATCTAAAGTGTATTGAACTCTCATTCTGGGCTGGGTAATGCTCTCACTGCTGTATTAATCCTCATGGCAACCATAGCAACCTTAGCAACCAGAGTAGGTACTCTTAGGCCCATTCTACAGCTGGGGAGATAGAGCAAGGCAGCTCTGAGAGGCGAGCTGGAGTTGACCTCCCGCTGAGCCCAGAGTCCAAGTCCTTAGTTACGATCCTCACCACCTCTTCCTAGAGGCCTGGTAGATGCCTCCAGACCAAAGCGGCATCATCTGAGAAATTCTGCCTAGGAGCTCAGTATGAGTGATTAAAACATCCAAACGTGTTTACTTTGATTCGTTCGCTCAGCCCACATTTATGCACAAAGGGAAAAGTCTCTAACACTTAACAGAGATTTCAAAGGCCCTGTGTGAGCTGGCGCTGCCTACTCCCCGCTTTCTCCCACAGGGTTTCACTCAACGTGCCCCGGGCGGCCCTGAAACCCGCCGAGCGCGGTTCATTCTCCAGACCAATGTGCTGGGGGTTTCCTCTTCCTCAGATGTTCTTCCTAGGCGCTGCACGGCTGGTTTCCTCTCCTGCCTCAACTTAAATGTCACCACGGCATTACAGTGCCTTTAAAAAGGTCCTTCATTATCATTACCTCTAATCATTGTCTTTATCCATTACCTACCTGTTTATCTCTGTCTTCCCCACTAACGTGTAAACTTCACTAGGATAGGGACCTCCTCTATCTTGTTCTTACCAGGCATTCTCAGTGTCTAGCAGGGCTCCTGGCACATGGCAGGTATGAAATAAATGTTTGTTAAATGAACTAAACAGTCAATAAATTGATCAGAAGAAAAAGGCCTGATCAGACAAAGGGTACAACTACATAAGACATCACCTGATAATTGAGGGTTCGAAGTGGCTGGAGCGTAGATGTATGGGAGTAATGAGAGACGAGGCTGGGATGCCAGGTTAGAGCCAGACGGTGGACAGCCCTGTCCCTCATTTCAGAGAAATCTGGACATTGTCCTGTGAATTATTAAGATCTCCAGTGACTTCTTAAAGCGATAGTGATCTGGTCAGGTTTGTGTTTTAGAAAGCAGTTGTAGTTGCGGCTGGGAAGATGGATAAAGCAAGACTACCCCAATAGTCCAGGCCGGAGACACAAGGGCGCTCAGTTTAGGCAGCTATTCTGGGGCTGAAGATGTGCAGTAAGTTCCAGAGCCCTTAAGGGGCAGAATCAACGGGGCCTGGAGTCAGACTGGCTGGTTAGGGTGAGAGGAAAGGATTCGAAGTGGGTTCTTAGGCTTCTGTTTGGGGCAACAAGTGTTGCCGGCGGTGCCAGCACAGGATGGGGAGCCGGGTTGGGTGGGAAGGTGACGGGGCTCGAGTAGGACATGTGTGGTTTTGAGTCTGAGGTGCTGTGAGACAAGCAGGGGGCGCGTCCACTGGGAGGATGGAAATACGGATCTGGAGATGAGGTGGGGCTGGGCCACAACGGAGGCAGTGAAACCGTGAACTTGCTCAGGCTGAGGCCTGCCAGACGCTGAGGAAACGACAGAGCTCTGTGGGCAGTAGGTAGGGATGACGCTGACAGGGAGGGCGGCCAGGGTGCTGAAGAAGAACTGGCGGGAGACAGACCTCCTCTGCGGTGGGGGCGGGCCTCCCGGGGGCAGAATATGAGTGTACAAACCTCCACTTATTTTTCCGGAAAGAAGGATGGACCAGGTGTTTTGAGGCTTGAGTTTGAGTCTCCAGACTATGATCAACTAGTGTGACCTTTAAAAAATCATTGAATCTCTCTGGGTACAATGCACATCTTTCAACTATTCCTGGTGAGTCAGACACTGAGTAATTTTTCTTTGCAGAATTACCATGACCTCTGATAAACCTTCCCTTGGGGCTGTTGCTGGACCGAAGCGAGGAGGTGAGGTAAGCCAGGGCCTGACTTGGTCTGGCATTTCTCGGTCATCCCTCCTTCAGCAGGGACTGAGTACCCATAAGGCACCCCGTGCCACGCAGGGTCTCCAGGACAGAGATGGGTACTGGCTAGAGCCCTGTTCTCAAGAAGTCCTTACAACTTCTAAAAAAATACTTTTTATTTTTAAATTACAGCTGCTGTACAATTTTATATTAGTTTCAGGTGTACAGCCCTGTGATGAGACATTTGTATAACTTATGATCACCCTGATAAGTCCGGTACCCACCTGGCACCATGCACAGTTATTACAATATTATTAACTAGTTCCTTATGCTGTATGTTACATCCCTGTGACTGGTCTGTAACTACCAGTTGGTTCTTCTTAATCCCTTCACCGCTTTTGTTCACCTCCCCGCCCGTGCCCTGTCAAAATGTTCTCTGTACCCACGAGCCTGTTTCTATTCTGCTTGTTCCCTTATTTTGCTTTTTAGATTCCATATGTAAGTGAAATCATCTGGCATTTGTCTTTCTCCGTCTGACTTATTCACTTAACGTAACACTCTCTAGGTCCATGTTGTTGCAGATGGCAAGATTTCAATCCCTTTTTATGGCTGAAACACACTCCACTGCAAATGTGCACCACTTCGAGAAATGCTTATAACTTTGTTCTGAATGGGAGGAAACCAAGAAGAGGAAGCATAGTTATTTGCTTTGTTGTTTTTGCTCTCCCAGCTTATGAGACAGAAGGTCGAGTGAAAGAGTCTACAGCCTTTGACAAAATACAAATACGAAGATGAACAAGGGGAAATCCATCAGAACAGGACACAGGACTGTGGGCTTCCAGCTCATCCTCGTAAACATTCAATAAATGCTAGTTCCTTTCCAGGTCACACTTCCTTCCCACTCGCGCATCTACGTCATGCAAATGCGTAACCTTGAAAACCTCATCCTCAGGTAGCCTCCGACCTATGCCTTATCCATGAGGGTTATTTTAAAGCATGTTTCAATTCTTTTCAAAGTATCAATAGATTTTCACATACCAGCTCCTGCCAACAGAGCGTAAGTCGCTTCTTATCTAAAGTAGTTTGGTTCAACATCTTGGGCTTCTTTTCTGCTTCAGAGATAAAGGCACTAGAAGAGAACAACAATTTTGAAACCTACTTAGGAAAAATTCATTTATGTAATTCCTGAGATTTGTAAATATACTTTCTGCAATACAATGGCAAAGTTGATGAAGTCACAGAACCAAGATTTTTCATTTAAGATTAAGCAATGATGCACAAACTTTTCTAAGCAACAAAATGAGAATTTTTTCTTATCTAGGAAAAAACGATGCCTAGACCCCACATGAGGAATAGAAGTTTGTCTTCCCGGTTTCTTTCAGTGCATATCTATTGTGATGGCTGTCCAAGTTCGTATCAACAAACACAAAATAAAGCAGTTTTCCTTCATCTTCCAAATCTAACACACACCAAAAGGGGCCTGAAAATGTGTTTGTAAAGGAAATGTCTTAGACTCCCTACTGGGGTATGTCTCTACATTTTTTTAAAACTGTAAAAAGAGCTGAATAGTCATTTTGAGGAATGGCATTAAAAATGCATTCAACAGGAAAATGGTAAAGGTTATGAATGCAGTTGAAGAGATATAAATGGTTTTAAAACTTGGCGAAATAAGATATTGCCCTAATCAGAGATAACTTAAATGCAATACTATTTTCATCTGTTACAAATCTATAAAGGACACATGGACAAAACCAAAGGGGGGTAGGATCAAGGGTGGGAAGTGGGGACGGCTGGGGTCAGGGGGAGGGATGGGGGAAGTGGAGACAACTGTACTTGAACAACAATAAAAAAAAGTTAAAAAAGTGTGAAGGTCGTCAAGGCTGGTGGAAACATGGGAGGTGGTCACTTTTCTCCACCCTTTGAGCTGGTGCATGGCTCAAATGTTTCCTAGGCAATTTTACAGCACCTGTCAACATTTAAATGTCTACATAATTTAATTCGAATTTCCACTAGAATTCTACCCTTCAAAACTGACGGAACTGTTTTGTGAGTATATGTTTACACAGCACTGTTTACAGGAGCCAAGCAACGGCAAGAACTTCAGTATCAGGGTCTAGTCAAACCCTGCCACACGCGGTGGGTCACACAGGGAGGGTGACGGCTCCGTTCTGCCCTAGAGAGATGCCAGTGACATCGCTGAGCAAGAAGGCAGCTGCCGAGCAAAGTGTGTGCTCTCTCTCCTGAAGAGATAGAGTCTTTTTATGGATGCGGTGTTTGCAAATGCTCGGGAAAAAACACAAGAGGAAAGAAAATTCAAGCTCCTCTCTGGAGGGTGGGATTGGAGAAAGAATGGAGAAAACTTTTACTGGTTACCTTCCTGCATGTTTCTTTTTTTGTGAGAGGAGCGTGGAGTGCTTCCATGGTGACAAAAATCCATTACAGAAGAGACAAAAGGGGAAGGCCAAGTGTGCCGCCACCCCCCCCCCCCCCCCCGCAATGAGGGCCCTACCCCAGGGCTCTGCCTGTGGCCAACGGAGGCCTCATTTCTAAAAGGACTTAAAAGCATTATAGTTTTGAGGAGGGAGTCTTGTTTTCACTCGTCCACCTTCCCTAGAGGCACAAGGAACTTCAGTCCATTCCACTCCCAAGACGGACCAGCCCAGAGAGGTTTGGGGGATACTCTCTCCCTTCCTCACAGTGGGGCAAAACAACTTATTTCCTCATCAAAATCGGGGTAGCTGACCACAGCACATGCTTCTGTTCACTCGTCCTTCAGACCCAGCCTGCTGCCAGCAGGGGGCAGCCTCCTCACCTCCACGCTGCACATGGCCTGTCCCTTCCTGGGGAAAGCCCCAAAGGCCAGCTACCCCACCCCAAATGGGCTGGGGGGACCAGGAAGCCCCCCATGACCTCAGGTCCAAGCTGCTTTCTCAACCTAGGTTTACCAAATATAAAACTAACATTTTCATCTTTGTCTAACCCCTATGAATATTTTTAAGTTGATTATAAACTCAAAAGAGGAATGATCATTGCCCCAAATAACCCCCAACATAGAAAAGTTATTGAGCTATTAATTTGCCCAGAAACAGTTTCTAAAAACAAGACCTCATGAAGCTTTGTAAAGATGTTTAAAAGGAATTGCAGGTGGCATTTAAGCTCACAGCAGGGGTAGCACTGATATATATATATTGCTTCTACAATGTAAAACAAGAAAGAAATTCAAATAGAAAAAAACTACATATTTATATCTTTGTTTTCCTTTTCTTTTTAAGTAAAAATGTTTGGAATGTTGAGATATTAGGAAAACTAGACCTTATAAAACAGAACACCATAACAGGGGAAAGAAGGGGAAGGGCCAAGTCAAGGAACATGTACAAAGGACCCACGGACAAGGACAACAGGTAGGGGAGGAGGATTGAATGTGGGAGGGCGCTGGGAAGGGCAGGGGAGAGCAATGGGGGAAAAATGGGAACAACTGTAATTGAACAACAATAAAAAAATAAAATAAAATAAAAACAGAACACCAGAATTTTGCTATCTTCCATCTATTAGTTTTTGCCTTCCATCAACCGAATGATGTTGTGAGAGGCAGGTTAGAGAAGCCCACCGGGCAAGGACTTGAGGCTGATCCCCAACCATCCACCACAAAGGAACGGAAGACCTCTCTCCAACAGTCTGTGAAGAACTGAATTCTGCAAATAACCAAGTGAGTGCTGGTGGAAGCGAATCCTTCCTAGTGGAGCCTTGAGAGAACGCGGTCAAGGCCTTGATGGCAGTCTGTGCAAGGCTCAGAGCAAGGGACCCAGCTGCGCCCACAGAAGCTGTGAGATCACAAATACCGTGTTAAGTCACGGAATTTGAGGGTTACTTGTTACTCGGTATTTAGTGACTGATACACTATTGTTGCATCTTCAATTGTATTATGTACCTCCTGGGGAAAAAAAAGAGTCATTAATTGCTTCTTATTAATGTGTTATATGACATTTCTATTATATAGTATTTGATATAATTTATCCACCTCACTGTCAGTATAATTATTGAGAATCTACCAAATGCAAAGAACCACGCTGGGCACTGCTGGCATTTTTCTTGTTTCATAAAGAGTCTCAGCAGTGAGTCTTGATCTTCTCTTTTCTTTCTCCCTTTGCTTTCTGTTTTAGTTGCTAATGTTTCAGGAAGCAACTGTAATCTCTCTAGTGCCAGCTAAGTTCCTGAACAAAATAAAGATGGATGTAACCCATCTGAATCCATGCGAAATGGACTATTTTCTAAGATAATTAAAAGCTGACTCCATGTAATCTCAGCACCCACATGCAGCTGGTACCTGCTTTGACTGATGAAGTCATCAAGCACCGTCTTCATTTTCTCCTCTGGTGCTTCCTCCGAAACCTTGACCAACGCTTTCACCTCTTCTATACTTTCTTCCTGAAAAAAAAGCCATGGAGGTGGAGGGAGGAATGATGGGAATGAGACATTGTACTGAAGATACTGATTGTAACATCTCAGAAATAATATTTAGCTATTTTTTGCTTGTTTTAGAAATGAAGATTTCCTCTGTTTTCTCATGCCTGAACTGGGAAACGTTACTGCATGCTGACACCGAACCTTTCTTTTCTTAACTGGATTTGGGCCTAATCCTGTAGAAAATTGCCCACCATGTCAGGGACTCAGGATTTCATACTAGTTGAAGCCAGGCTTTATTAGTGTTGTGAGAAAGCTGTCAACACCCGCCCTTTGGAGATTAGGGACACAGCCTACCTCAGGTCCTACATCAGTAAAAAGCACAGCAGGGATCTGAAGTCAGACAGTCTGACTTAAAGCCAGGCATTTTGCAAAGTGTGTTCTCACTCCCCTGGGTCCATGTGGGAGACGAGGTCTGTATCCTCCGATGCAGCAACCTCAGTCTATTTGTATTTACACCGAGGTCAAGACCTTCTTCAGGGTGGATAAAGAAAGCTTTCGACCTCCATCTTCCCAATGTCCAGACCCATCACCTGGCCGTCCGTCACCTACCAGCAAGTCTGCCATTTTCTCAAGCATGTTGGACCAGTACAGCCTAAACGTCTGGTCCCCCCAGGAACTGGTGAAGTAGACGCAGGGCTTCTTGGCCTCAAATGGCAAGTAGTTGTAGTTCCTGTGAAAACACATTAGGTCTGGGCGTTAGTTGGCAATCAGCATTTTTCAGGCAATTCTAGCTGCCCGTTTGTGTTTTGTGTGTTCTGTGTGGGGTGGACAAAACTATCAAACTATTAATTCCATCCTTAGCCTATACCTGGGGACTCATGAACAATAACCAAGGAACAGGTACGTGGCCACAATGGACAGCTACTCACAGCTACTGCTGTCAGGCCCAGGGCAAAGCTTAGAAATCATCACCAGAGGGCAGGATTCATCAGACAAACCTTCTTCAGGGAAGTAGGTTGTCAACTGAGAGAGGAAAGTTGGGCTGGGGGGGACTAACATTTCCCTTTAATGTCGACATGCTAGACAAAGGGTAAGGATCACTTGAAATAACAGATGTACTTTGTATGCTGAAATTTCTAGAGAAATGTAGGAGGGTAATAATAATATTAATGAGGATTAAGGCATGTGCCTCAAACTAAACTTCAGTATTCCATGGCTTGCCTGCCATCCTCTCACCCATCCCTCCATCCATCCCTCCATCCATCCATCTATCCATCCATCTATCCATCCATCTTTCCATCTATCCATCCATCTATCCATCTATCCATCCATCTTTCCATCTATCCATCCATCTAGCCATCCATCTATCCATCCATCTTTCCATCTATCCATCCATCTATCCATCTATCCATCCATCTTTCCATCTATCCATCCATC